>SZWC01017105.1:35541-47769 GCA_023375785.1 Penium margaritaceum
TCGCAGAGGCGAGACACCACAGAGCTTAACGATAAGCGGTTAAGACGGCGAAGCACGACCCCCAACTTTCGCCGCTTATCACATTCCGTGCAGATGCCGTTGAGAGAGCGCGGTGCAGCAGGAGCAGCAGCGCCGTCTTCGGCTGCAGCACCAGCGGCAGCAGCAGCAACAGCGCGTCGACTTCCGTGCAGCTGCTGCTGCTGACGACGGCACTCCGACGCCCGAGCCGCGAACGGAGTGATCGGAAGCACGACGGAAACGACGCGCCACCAGCCGGAGAAAATCAACAAATCGCCTTCTTTCGTTTCTGTCGTGGAAGACAGCGTTCGGCGTTTGACACGTTCGAAACGTTGACGTCGGAAACACATCGGATGCTAAATGGGTGCGGTGAAGTAATGTGCGGAATTAAGGGAGTTCCGGAGAGAGGTGCGGGGGCGCATTGGACGTACGATGGCCTCATGGCAAGGTCACAAGAACTCAAACCAGACCGCTGACGATTGGACTGACGAGGGTTGCAGAAACCGCGACCGAACGATAGCTAAAGGAGTCAGGGACTCATGGCAACGTCTGAAGAACTCAACCATCATTTTGAATGGATCGAAACTAGAACCAGAACAAGCATTTTTTCCCGAACGTACCGCAGTAGTAAAAAAGGGAGAAACGCAATCAAGCCGAGCACACATGCGCACTGCCTTAACGCAAAGGTGTCCAACGCTAACCGGTGGACACCCGCAACAGCTGAAACTTCCTCTCTGTTTCACGCCACGCTAGAATATAACAGATAGAACCTTTGATGCTGCCGTCGGTAGACGTCAGCATGGCGTAGGTGCCAGCGATCGAATAGATACTCCAAGACAATGGGAGAAGATAAATCAAATATCTGAATCGGGAACGGTGAATGCTAAGAAGTAGAAGCGAACCCCTCGATTGAATAGCGAAACTCATTAAGATGTGAATCAAGCAAGAAAACAATTCCCTGATCAGCCGGAAACATTCGTCCTGAACGATCTGAACGTTTTCAACAAGTCCCGAAAAGACTTGCAAGAGGTTTTTTCCCCCCCTCTGCTCCAAACCGACGAACAAGAGGCCTGCCTCAGACCCGGAGGTCACCCTGGTGTGGAGCCCGCGCATCAACTGCTTCAAGCGAATGTGGACAGGTGTACAATGGCGGGTATTTCAACCACATGTAGAAGGAATATGCAAACCTCGGTGAAACTCATGGCTCACTCCTACATAATCTACACACTGTCAAGGGAAGAAGTGAGCCAGACTCTAATGATCAGAGACGCATTTGAATTTTTATAGATAAAAGGCCGTGCACACAGGGGACGTGGTCCATACGTGTAAAGAAAAAATATTCTTTGTTTTTTTGTAAAAAAGAATATGAGCACATCGTTCCTTCAAAATAAGAGACAAAATCCCTTGCACTTGATGATGCATCAAAGGAAAGGTCGTCACTGAAAATATTACACCACCTTCCAATTATACCTAGTAACTTTATATTCGAAGAACATTCACTAGATGACGCAGCATAGAGAAGGTACCGATAGATTTTTCGAGGTGAGTGAGAAACATTTGGTCGAAACGAGGATTATTGAAACAAGTTGTGAGTGTATGTTGGGCACTTCTGCCTTATACCCACTATAACGGCAACTAATGAACAGCTGACCCAAAAATCAAACAAAAAGAATAGGATGGCCACTTTGGCACAAATAATACTTCGAACGCCCAGGAAAGGCAAAGAAAACCTACAAGACCACTTTCAAAAAAAATCTCCGGATGTCCACCGCGGAAAAAGTCAGTGAAAAGAACTTTTGTACCTGGCATAACCAGTGCAATACTCCGCCAAAGTATGGCGACAAGATCGATACACTACCTTTGTCCGCACGACGGTTGAAAGTCTCCCTAGACCTATCCAACATGGAGGTATCATATGAAAGGTTTTTTTATTCGTATAGAAACAGGTGAAGAGGTTGAAAACGTTTCATTTTCCATGTATAAAAGTTCTTAACATTTGTATATCAATTTGTTTAGCTTTCTAGCTTCTCCACCGCACTTCCCATTTCTCCCTCAAATCCTCTCGTTTTCTTAATATCACCTTTTCTCTCAAACTTTACACACATGCAGATATCGACCATCGATGGCCGATATGGATATATTTCGGCAGAGGGGAGGGGTCCCCTCTACTTGCCGATGTTACGGCTTCAATGTCGGTATAGGTATCGACACAGAAACCCCCTGCAACGTCCATTGTGAGCGACTATTCTTTGAACTTCGCGCATCCACCACTTGCCACGAGTCGCTCCTACCCCTCTCGCCCTCCGGCGGGATTTGCGGAGCGCCACTCTTGATTGTGCGCCCTTGCATTGTACACATCGTGCGACAGTTGTACGCATTCAACAAGATGCGCGCAACCGATCGCACGATGCATCGCACGCGTGTATGCCGGAAACGGGGCCTTTTTTCTATTTGCACTTTCCATGTTGTTTGCACACAACCGTGGAAAGGCTACATGATAGTTAGACCTACCGGTGGCCATTCGTTTGGTGGATCGAATGGGGGCGACCAGAAACATTAAGAAAGAGATAGAGATATGTTTTTTTTTTTCTTTTTGTAGTCTTTTTGTGCCTTTGACTCTGGCCTTGCTGAAGTTTTAGAAATAGACATTTTCGTGCATATATTTTGTGGTAAAAAAAGATGTCAAAGTCGTTCCACGTGCGGATCCGACGCCTGCCAGTTCCACGGCAGCCCGTGCAAATAGGATTGCTTGGAGGGAGGCAAAGCCAGAGAGGCCTGGCAAAAGCCCTCAATCGCCAAAATAGCCTGACTGAAGCTGGTTTGACTGGCCACGGGTAGCGACCAACTAGCGACGACTTTAAAAATGGGGGCTAAAAAAACAAAAAAAAACTGGCGAAGCTTCTTCGGACTTGTAACGATCCGTCGCTAAAACGTGAACCAACCGCGCCCCCTAACTCGTGGCAGGATGAACCGCCATTTCGAATGGGCATACGAGTCCATGACCGGTAGGCCTAGTCGAAGGACCGCTTTGCTCATTCGTTAGGCGTGCGAGCACATCATGTGACCGTGGATGGCCACAGTCGCATGATTGTGACGCATACAAAAGACCGGCGAGCACATGTCTGAGGACGGAAAAAAAATCTTAAGTGGTCATAAATGACATCCCTCGCAGTTTATACATCTAAAGTGCAACCACTTGTCAGAAAATAAGAAACTTCTGATGTGATCACGTTAAGGACCAATGAACACGTACACAAATGAAATATTGCATGAAAACGATACAATCAGAATAGAAACCATTGCGTACCCACCTTTTGTAGAATGTTTCATATGAAACCGGTGTATCGTGTATTTCTGCCCAATAGTGGGTGCGACATGCATGATCTAATGCGCTTTGGGAAAAGTGGGTGGAGGACGCATCTTTTTGTGTAAAGTGAGTACCGTGTCCAATTTGTGCGATACATGGCCAGGAGAACATTTGGAGGCCCAAACAGTGTGTATCGCGGAATGAGGTCGGTGTATGTTTCATCGCATGTGAATGGGGAATTTGCGATTACATTATGAGGAAAGGAACGGGATGAGAGAAACTTCTTGAGGCCACACAAAAAGAGGGAAAAGGGAAAGGTCACTGACAAAGACTCGGGTAAGGGCATGGTACTCAGCCATGTGAAGGTGAGCTCATGGATGATTTCATAGCTCAACATGCGGAAGCATCTCGTGGGCCCGGGAGGTTGTGGAGCAAAAAACTAGAGGTAGAACATCGTGGAGTTATGAGGACTAGCTTGGTCATGGATCGCAAAGTATTGTGTGAAGCGCACCGAGAGAGGAGGCCATGACTTTGCATGGAAGGCCCTTTTCCAGGAGAGGGACATTGAATAAAAACATCTCACACAATTCATTGATGGGCCTGAGAGAAGGAAGGTGGTTCGTGTGAGAAGTTCTCTCATAGTGGTACATCGTTGCTAAGGAGCCAACATTTTGGGAGACCGAGATGAGGATGAATCTGCCTTGCAAATGAACCACTTAAATGTAACATATCCCTGTACACATTCTTTGAGAAGAAAAGAGGGAGCATGTGTAGGATTAGAGGCATTGAATTGCTTGGTAACGAGCATCCATAGAGGTTGAATACAGGGGGGCTTGAGGTGAGTGATGAGCGAGTGGGAGAGAAAGGTGTGTTCCAAATGGAGAAAGGTTTAAAACAACCCAATAAAAACCTCTTGAAAAAGGAAAGGTCTACTCGCAAGAGGTTTCCTTCGAACATCTATCTTGCACAACGAGAAAATGGGCTTGAAACAGCCCATTCAACATCAAGCAATAACCCAACTAGTCTTTTGTGCCTACAAAAACGATGTTTCATACTAAGAAACAAGTATTTTCTGTTTCAAATGACATATGTTGGGTCATCCTACCTTAACGCACAACACAAACTTATCACTTTGTGACACATGTACAAAATACATCACTTCACATTGTAGGTGTGTCCCTTGTCCTCATCCAAATCCCTTAAGATATAGTTTACATCATTTTACAAGACCCAAACATTCACCTTGCTCCCAATAATCATTTTCAGGCACGACACTATGACAGCGATGTTATCCACAACATAGGAAAAGTTGTGACTAACCCCATAAGTCTGAAAGGGATTGTTCAATCATATTGCATCTGTAGGAAATGAAAGTGAGGCCGCCATTTTTTATTTACTCTCGTAGACTACATTATGGTTTTGAGCTGTTCAGATGATACCTCTGACCACACTAATGGAAGTGCCAACTTGTTCCTATCCATGGATGCTTCATGATCTACGTACAATCTCGTAGATTCTTCTTCTCATTTCCTAGCTAAGCTCCAATGGTTTCATTGTCTAGGTTGAGCTTGTAATTGTTTTCAACCACTTATGGAACATATTTGTGGCAGAGCGGTTACACTTCTTGAAAAAGAACACGAAGGGAGATATCTTAAGCTAAATGGAAAGATCTTGTTTGTATTCCAATGCATGAAGGTGCTTGTGGTTCTTGCCTTTCTTACTGTTCATTGACTCATATATTTTTAGAAAGTATTTGACATATAGTTGTATTTTTCTTTTAGATCATCATGTGAAATGGTGACATGCTAACGCCACCGCACGATTCTTGCTTGCGATGACACTACAACAGCCACTTCATTTCTATCGCCATCTCTATCCGCTCGCAGATGGTTTGCATGGTGTTGAACCCTTGTAGAAGCGCTCGCCAATCCATCGCAACGCGTTGACCCCTCACATAACAAAAAATCCCGTGTGCGCCTATGCTGTTGTGCAAAGATTTTACAAGTGTAGACCAAGGCCTCGGAGGAGAACGGGCAATGAAAACTATGTTCAACGTTGGGTACCAAAATGGTGACTACGACTGTGCAATGGTCGGAGTACCAACGGTGGTGTGTGCAATCGGACAACCGCACCCACCGTCAGGAGGCGTTGAGCAAATGCATGGCCCGTGGAAGAACCGTGTGTCTATCACACGACAGCAAAATGACCAAGAGGACTGTTGATCGGGATAGATTGACGGCCAAGGAATTCTCAAATTAACATGAGGTGCAAGTAGGACACATGCTACAGATGCAAGTAGCTTGCCATAGCAACCTTTGAGAGAAGTAGGCTGGGACCAAGAATAGCCACACAAGATATTCTAAATGTTTGTTACATCACTCATCATGATTGACTTGTCATAACCTGTGTTTTTTTTTATCTTCAAGCCTATATTTGCGCTACGACTGTGCCCTCCATATGCCAAGGTCTAATCTTCAAAGGGCAAACACTCTCACTCTCAAGTTTAAACAAGTGGAGTTGAGAAGAATTGCTCAAGATCTGTCAAGACGAGTTAAGACGAGGGGAATCAAGACAAGTTGAGATGAGATTAGATGAGAAGAGTGAAGACGAGTCGAGGCAAGTGGAGCTGTAACAAGTCAAGGTGCGACGAGTAAAGAATTGTCAAGCCAAGACAAGTCGGGTTGGGATTAGACTGGTTGGGAAGAAAAAGGTTGAGCTGAGACAAGACAAGTCAAGACGAGATGAGTTGAGTCATTCACCTACATACTCCCATTCTTGGGCAACTCCTTGGTCATCTGTCCTTTCACTTTCATCACTACAGTGAACTTTTTGTGCCTTGCCTTGATTGTACCTGCTTGTGTTGTTGGTCATCGTGAGAATTCACTTCTTCCGCCACATAATTATTTGAGCTTCAATTTAGACGAAATGAATAGTCTGTGTGTTTCATCCATGAAGGATGCATCCGCCACATCAAAATCCTTCTACTGGACTGTGTTGGAATTTCTTCGTGTTGTTTCTCTTCCATTATTCCACATTGGTTTTTCAGGAAAAATCCGGAAACAACTACTTCCTTGATTCAAAGAAATATGTTGTACAAATTTATGTTGTATTGAGCTAGATTCTTCTTCTCTTTGCTTGTACATAAAAAATTTCCCCTTCCATGACACCTCTCTTGATACCACAAAATCGTGCCGGTCAACCACAAAATTAGTACATGTTACTCAAACATAACATCCTTTGTTTTTGTGCGCGATGTCTAGCCAGAATAGGGACAAATGTGAAAAAGAGTAACAGCAAAAAAGCTTGGTTAGAAAGTACAAAGGTTAAGTTTTTTAACTGATACAAATGTCAGTTGCTACCCCCTTTACTACCCGCATGAAGTGAATAATTCATCTTGTCTTACCCTCAAATTTAAGTGGAACTCATGGAAATGTTTCCCGTAACACCCCTGGTCTCATGAATTTATGACCACCTTGTTATTGAATAGGTTATTGAACTATAAGAAAATACAGGCTCAAGCCACTCGCATCATGAGTGTACCTATGTGAGAGACGTATGAGAAATGAACCTATGTCGACACGGTGAAGCCTTTGTGGCATTCTCTTAACAGGGATGCAATATTAATGGAAATGTGATAGATCCTTGCAATGTTTTGTTTTTCATGCCACATATGAGGAGTCAAGAAACACGATATGATTGGCTCACTAAGTTTGAGATATAATGCACAAGCATCGTATGATTGTGGTCAATTCCATGCAGTTGATTGAATCTTAGGTATGGGATTCTTGATGATTGATGTACGTTGTCACCAGCTCACCGTCACTCGTATGCAATGAGGTGAATTAGATTGTTTTAACCTTTTCCCTCGATTGATCATAACAAAGGTGGAAGAAAACTATCAAAATCCGATCATTGATGTTTTTGAAAGGCCGGCAATACATTCTTGCAAAAAGAATGTAACTTTTGAGGCAAGGTTGATGCAAGGAGATTGCTTCTATCATCGGTCATGATCTTTGTGAGAAATAATTTGAGGATCCTTTGTTAGTGCTTTGATATCAAGGCCTTCGTCAGTGAAGAGATGTAATGCTTGCATCCGTATATCTTTTTGCCAACTACAGGATCATGTGAACCACTATGCAATTCCTGGAGCCCTTCTTGCTAATCAAGGAAGAACAATGATTTTCAAGTATTCAATGCCATTTTGATTCATGATCAAACTCATGGTACGGTTCTTTTCTAACCTTGAGCGTTCATGGTAAATTTCAAAACCGAAGTCATCAAGAAGAATCTAATATTGCTTCCTCACAAAAACATGTTAATCATGATCGGCAAATAGAAGCAAGGACATACCAATTTCCTGTCAAATACACAAGCTTGATTGATTGAATATTTTCATCATGCGACTATTCATGGATTGGACCGTATTAGAAAGGATGTTTCGGATGTTTCATCAAAGGATTTTAAGCAAATGATGCTGGATCCTGAAGTCCGCCAACTAAGGCTGCACACCGAATCCAGTTCGTGAATCTGAACCTGGATTCGGATTGGCGAGTTTGAATCCACTGGTGGATTCGGATTCGCGGATCCCAATCCTGGATCCGCAAGTCCTGATGGTTCCGCGAATCTAGTCGAATCCTTGCAGCGATTCAACTCCCGACTGTAGCTGAGGAGGAATTTGTGCTGCTAAGGATTCGAACGATACACTCACTGTGGCCCAACGATGTTATATACCTTTACAAAAACATGCATGACTGGCGAGCATGGCTCAAAATCGAACTCAGCATCATATGTGGCACTCTCTTCACGTGCCACGCGTCCTTTTCTCTAAAGCACTAAGTGGCGTGGCAGTTTTGTTCTGTCGTTTTTCCCTCTCGAGCTGGCACGCCTGGTGGCCCAGCCTCTATTGTGTCGCTACCAAGCCTCCGAGTCAGGTCGGTCACCTGCCTGGTTCGACGCCAAGCCTGGCTGACTCGCACAAAATGTGCAAACGTGCCAGCATTACTGCCAGGCAGTGTAATACCCTGATTGGTGCAGCGCAAGTCGGCCAGATCATCGCACGCTCACAACTCCTGCATGAGCATGCAACGACCTGGCCGATGAGTGCAAGTCCCACCACTCGTTTGCGGCAAGAGTGCGACGTTGACTCGCACATCTCACGCATGTGCCAGATCAAAGACCTGGCACATGCACGAGACATGCTAGAAAGTGCTGCCGTCAGCTAGCGGCGATGATTCAGACTTGCGATTCTTCAGGAATCGAGACGTTTGGAAATTTTTGGACACGAGTCGAACATAAACTGACTCGTTCGTATTTTTCCTCTCCCCCTCCACTGCCCCCCCACCCAGGATTTGTTAGTGGATTCCTGAATCCCTAAACAAGACCCAACCCTGGATCCGGATTCATGAATCCGGATCCGGATTCGGTATTTGTGAAACAGACTCACGAATCCAAGGATTCTTGTGCAACCTTACCGCCAACCACTCAAGTGACCAGTCCGACGGGCCCGACGAATCCCTTGTCGCTACCACTATTCCTCAGAATGACACTTGTGTTGGAGTGTTCAATTACTGCAGTGGTTTACTACTCCGTAGCATTGCAGTTGCTACTGTAATCGGAGGACCATAGAAGGAGTAACGGATTTTACCGTACCTTTTTTTCGGGTTCATTTTAGCTGAGAATCTTCCTCAGCCTCAACCAGATATTTCTCTGGTGTCCAGCCCCTTGGGGGCAAAAGGGCCTAGACTGCAAATAGTATGTAGGCATGCGCACGAGGTGGCGCATGCTCTTTGCCAACTCCTACTGAGATAGCGGGCTACACACTGCACAGTGTTGCACAGGCACGCAAGGCAAGATTACCTATTCCTGTCTAGCATCCATGCACCAAGGTTGGAGAACAACATCTACTACATCATCTTCAACATACGCAAGGATCTCCAAATCTACATCAACCTGTGCAGCTAAATCAACGGTGTAAGAGGATAGCTTCTGAAGGAAGCTACCTTAAGAAGAACCTTCACCATAAAGTTGGATGAAGCTTCCTTCATCAGGAAGCTTCCCCAAAGCTGACTCCGGCACCAAGTAACATCACAGAGCTGGAGGAAGCTTCCTCTACAAGGAAGCTTCATATCTGCAAGGACAAGAGGTGAATACTACCACCTCCAATGAGGAAGTTTCTCCTTAAAGGCGGTCAACTTGCCAGGACCTCATGTATATAAGGGGATAGTCCACGCACACCTCAGAATACAACTCTCTCAGACACAGCAGCCTGAGTACTTCACGAGCTTCAGACTTCAGCTTCTCCGTCAACATCATCTCCTTGGCTATTGGAGTGCCTACCACAGCGCCCAAGTCAAGACTCTACTGGAATTCGCTCTATAGACACCTATAAGACTGGCACTTTTGTGCCAGCCTGGGTTGAGGACGCCTGACTACCTGGAGGCCAGACTACCTTGAAGACAGTGGCAGTGCCAAGATCCCTTGCGTCGACAGCCTTGAAGGCCTAGCAAGGATTGACCCTTGTGTGATGCCAGGCAGCTCAGTACTCTGTATATAAATGTGTGAAGGTTGATAATTGTACTTTGTATTTTGTACTATCAATCAAGAGATTCATTTCTCAGCTGTGTTCCTCTGTTTTTCATTGGAGCAAGATAGTAAAAGATTTCTTGCTGAGAACCAAGATCTATGTACAAGCACCAAAGAACGTAGACATTGCTGCCACCACTTCCGGTGTGCAAACTCTGACATGGTATCAAAGAATAGGTAATGCTTTCAGTAAGAGTAGCTGTTAGTACAATTCTTTTGGATTGATGAAGTAGTTCTTTATCATCCTTGTACAAGGAGGAGACGTAGATCTTCTTCTTTTATTGTGCAGCACCAGTAGCCTTCAAAGACGAAGTACCTGCACAAGTCAAAGGATCATCAAGCAAGATGGAGGGTGAGGGCCAGAGAGAGGGTACCCCTGCACTTGATGATCAATCTGTTTTGCAAGGATTATGCATGGGCTAGGAACAAGGACATCATGTCCTTGATCATGTACAACGCCAGGCAACAGAAGCTCAACGCTTGGCGGATGAGGCGCAACGCATGGCTCAACAAGAAGCCACAGCACAACATGCTATGGAGCATGAGAGAGAGGCATAGAGACAGCAGCTGGGGGCACAAGAGCTCTTACGTCAGCAAGATCAGCTCACGCGTGCAGCAAAAGCTACTCAAACACAGTAGTTGCATCAGTTACAAGCAGATCAAGCAGCACAAATTGCTCTGCTTCAATAACTGCTGACTTGGTTCTAGCAACAGTTTCAGCAGAATCAACATCAGCAGCAGCAACAACAACTGCAACAGCAGCAACAGCAGCAACAACAGATGCAGTGGAAACCAGCGTCACAATCTTCATCTGCACAAGTGCCTCAAGTAAATCCTCAATCAGTCATGCAACCAGCCGCACCTTCACAGGCACAGGTTGTACCACCTGCCCCTGTAAGTGCTCCACATCAGCTTCAAGTACTTCCTCTGGTGCCTCCCATAGCACCACTTTGGCAGGGATGTCAACCATCCATGCCACCAGTTCACATGGTACAACCGGTCGCAGCAGTGGCAGCTGCAGCGATGCCGACATTTCAGCCAAATCCAGGAATCAACATGCAGCAGAACCCCGTGCAAGGACCTCAAGTGGCAGCGCAAGGCAAGCCTTTTCAATGCCTGGAGGATAACGTGCCAGCATCTGTAGCATCAGTATAGCTTCACAAAATCTCTATCGACAAGTTTGACGGAGAAGACTTCCAGCAATGGGCACACAAGTTCAAGCAAGTCGCACAAATCCATTGCCTTTGGAAGTTCCATGATGGGTACTACTCTCCTCCACCACCGGGGTCGTCACCACAAGTGGTGGCAGAGTTCATATACTACACCATGGCTGCCTATATGGTGCTGGAAAATCAGTTGAGCTCTTGCATCCAGCAAGCAGTTCAGATGTACGAGGGAACCTCTGAGCCTGCACGTCACGCATGGTCCTACATGTTGAGGACATACATGTCTCGTGACTCCACCTTCAAGTCCCACCTCCTGACCGAGCTATCGCACATCAGCCTCGACAACTTTGACAGCATCGAATCCTACATCAACAAGGCAAAATCACTTCACGACCAGCTCGTAGTGACCGATGCCCCTGTCTCAGAACCTGTCTTCGTGACTTTCCTCCTCAACGGCCTAACTGTAGACTGGGATGACGTACGGAAAGTGCTGAAGTTCAAGCACGAAGCAGAGCTGACGAAAACCTACGTCTGCAAGATGTTGCTCACTGAGCAACGTGATTGGCTCTTAGCAAAAGAAAAAGAGCAAATTTTCTCAAATGCCACTTACGAGGATATTGGCGCATCAGTCAGCTCCAGTCAACCCTCCTGGAAGAGCCAACCCACGAGGAAGTCAATCTCCTCCCAGTGGTCCGCCCAATCAGGATCAAACGCCAACAGGCGCAACTCAAGCGGCCAGCAACCTGGGTCACGTCCTACAACAGTGTGCTCATATTGCAACAAGAAAGGACACAAGGCCAAAGATTCTTGGAAGNCGCCCAATCAGGATCAAACGCCAACAGGCGCAACTCAAGCGGCCAGCAACCTGGGTCACGTCCTACAACAGTGTGCTCATATTGCAACAAGAAAGGACACAAGGCCAAAGATTCTTGGAAGCGGATGAGGGAAGAGAAGGAGACAAGCCAGAGGAACAAGTCAGGAAGCAAGGGGGAGACAGGGGATGGTGGAAAATAGAAGCACAATCAACAGAAGGAGAAGGAGCCCGAGAAGAAGGAAGAAGGCAAAGGCAAGGCAAACAACTACACAGGGTCTGTGTTCCAACTATCAAAAACTCAAGGCAACATGTTGGTTCGCTCTACCTATGTGGGGTACCTT
>SZWC01017106.1:10976-41517 GCA_023375785.1 Penium margaritaceum
CTTCCGGTCTGTGTATCGCTTGAGCCCAGCAGAACGACAAGAAGCAGAAGCCCAAATCAAGGAGTACCTCCGGAAGGGTTGGATTGAGCCAAGCTCTTCCCCCTTCGGAGCGCCGATCCTGTTTGTGAACAAGAAAGATGGAGGCCTCGTGATGTGTGTGGACTATCGGGCATTGAACAAACTCACTGTCAAAAACCGGTACCCGCTCCCGCGCATCGAGGACCTATTTTACCAGCTTCACGGAGCGAAAGTCTTCACGTCTCTGGATCTATCACAGGGCTACCATCAAATCCGGATCACGGAGGAGGATGTCCCCAAAACGGCATTCAGAACTCATCTCGGGCACTACCAGTTTCGGATCCTCTGTTTTGGACTGACAAATGCACCTGCAACATTCCAAGCAGTGATGAACAACATCTTCAGGGAACACCTCGGCAAATCGGTCCTGGTGTATCTTGACGACATCCTCATCTTCTCCAAGAACCACGAAGAATACGAGCGACACCTCAGAATGGTGCTTAAGATTCTTTGCAATAACCGTTTTTTCGCCAAAAGAAGTAAGTGCAAGTTTGTGCAGCCAGAGCTGGAGTACCTTGGCCACATCATTAATGGAGACGGGATCCGGGTGGACCCTCGCAAGGTGCAGGTCGTGAAAGAATGGCCTCAATCCAAGAACGTCGGTCAGCTCCGCTCTTTCCTTGGACTGGCAAATTATTCCCGGCGCTTTATGAGAGGCTATTCTACGTTGGTGAGCCCTCTCACCGCCCTGACTCGGAAGGCGAACACATGGGTTTGGTCAGCAAAATGCACTGAGGCTTTCGAGGCTGTGAAGACGATGCTAATCTTGGCACCGGTACTTGCACTCCCGAATCCAAAGAAGCCATGGGAGGTACGCTGTGATGCATCGGTTACAGGGTTGGGAGCTGTGCTCATGCAAGACGGCCACCCCGTTGCCTACGAGAGCCGCAAGCTCTTAGATGCAGAGACCAGGTATACCACTGGGGATCAGGAGCTGTTGGCAGTCGTGCATGCTTTCAAAGTATGGCGCTGTTATCTCGAAGGTGCCGAGCGACAAATCACGGCGGTCACAGACCACAACCCCCTCACGTACTTTCAAACGCAACCGAACCTTTCAAGACGGCAGGCACGGTGGAGTGAATACCTAAGTCGCTTTATATTCACCTGGCAGTACAAACCAGGAGGGGTTAACGTGGCAGACCCATTGAGTCGAAACCCAACACATTTGAGCCTCATGCTGAGCGAGAATGAGATCACAAATCGGCATTTTGCCGTTGCTGTAGTGGCAACAACATTGCACACAAACCCACTCCGCCCACCCCCAAGACCACTGGTCAGTGTGAACCCTTTCAAGAATCGCATTCGGATGGGCTACACTTTGGACCCCTGGTTTGCTGAGCCAAAAAACATTGAACGCCATGGCCTTGTGGAGGTTGCCGGGTTATACTGGCATGGCGAGCAGGTGGTGGTCCCGGATGTCAATAACTTGCGACAACAGATCATGTTTGAGTTTCACAATCCGCCCTCCTCAGGTCACATCGGAACAAAGAAGACAGGACATGCGCTGACTCAGCACTACAAGTGGCCAGGGTGGAGCAGTGATGTCAGAAAGTACTGCATGGTGTGTGACCTATGCCTTCGCAACAAGACTTCAAACAAGGCACCTGCGGGGCTCCTCCAGCCTCTACAACTCCCTGACATCCCATGGGAGTCAATGTCCATGGATTTCATCATGGGACTCCCAGAGACCAAGAAAGGAAACGATGCCATCTTGGTCGTTGTGGACAGGGCAACAGGAATGGCCCATTTCATGCCCACAACAACTCGCGTCACAGCGGAAGAGACCGCCAGGCTTTTCTATGAAGGCGTCATCAAGTACCACGGCTTACCCATCCGCATCATCTCCGACCGTGACCCGCGCTTTGCAAGCCGGTTCTGGCTTGCATTGCAAGAACGGTTTGGAACGCGACAAAGTATGTCCTCAGCATTTCATCCCCAAACTGATGGACAAACTGAGTGCATGAACGCACACTCGAGCAGATTCTTCGCATGTACATCGACCCAACAATGGAGGACTGGGACGACTATTTGGCACCAGCTGAGTTTTCCGTGAACAATGCGGTCAACGAATCGACTGGCTTTTCCCCATTCTTCCTTAATCATGGTCGGCATCCGGTGGTACCCGCTTCAATGGTGAAGTGCGGGGGCGGCGGTGATCAGGTGCCCTCCGCCCAGGCCTTTGTCTAGCGCATGGACGCCCTCTAGCGGGATGCCAAGGCCCATTTGTATGCGGCTCGACAGCGCCAGAAGGCCTATGCTGACCAGAGACGTCGTGAGTTGACGTTCTCCATCGGAGATCGTGTGCTTTTAAGCACGCAAAATTTGCGGCTGAAAACGCCGGGTGCACGAAAGATGTTGCCGAAATGGCTGGGACCCTTCACGATTACACAGAAGTTGGGCAGTGTGGCCTATCGGTTGGCTCTTCCACCGGCCATGCACATCCATGATACCTTTCACGTGAGTCTCCTCGCACCCTACACAGCAGAGGGGTCTGTTCAGCCACCCCCTCTTGCTGTCCTCGCCGCGGAAGACCAGTGTGAGGTACACCGCGAGGTATGGTTAATGAAGGGTTTTTTATACACAGCACATCTAGTGTACTAGGTATGGACTATAGAGAAATTTCCATGAAGTTGCCTAGAAGGGTATTCATATTCCATTCACTTGGAAAGTTATGTATCTCATACTTATGCCTTGTTAAAACTAGTTCAATTATTTAGCTAGGAAAAAAATGTAATATGATATTTCAGTGTTGATGTATAGTAGACATATTTATGTCTTTATACTTCCTGATTGGTTATCTATGTAAATTGGGTATTTACTTTCTGTATTGCCGAATACAAAAGTAAACAACCTTCAAAACAAGCATACATTTGCCATTGCTGCAGAATCCATCGTCGGTGACACCCCCCCCGAAGTGGCGAGTGTATTGGGGTGGTGTAGCTGGGGAGTGTATTGGACAACCGATACTTGAATACACTAAGTGTACAATACACTTAGTGTATTTTTGACGTGTCCATCAGATACACTTACCATAGACACTCCCTCAATACACTTTACCCTGGGGGGGGACAACATGGGAGTTGGAGATCCCCCCCCAAAAAAGGGTAAAGTGTATTGGGGTAGTGTATATGGTAAGTGTATCTGACGGACAAGTGAAAAATACACTAAGTGTATTTGGAGTAGACATCTGAAAACACTCATCGACCGTCGATCAATGACGATCGACGATCAACGACTTATGACACGGTTCCCTTTACAAAGATAACGATCAACGATCGACGACCGTCGACTACTCGATGACATAAATGTGTGTCGCAGCCATATTACACATTGGTAGCCACATAGTCGGGACCCCATCTCCCCCCCCCCAGAAGTGACGAGTGTATTGGGGTTGTGTAGCTGGGGAGTGTATTGGACAACCGATACTTGAATACACTAAGTGTACAATACACTTAGTGTATTTTTTACGTGTCCATCAGATACACTTACCATAGACACTCCCCCAATACACTTTACCCTTTGGGGGGGGGCAACATAGGATTTGGAGATCCCCCCCTCCCAAAAGGGTAAAGTGTATTGGGGGAGTGTATATGGTAAGTGTATCTGACGGACAAGTGAAAAATACACTAAGTGTATTTAGAGTAGACATATGAAAACACTCGTTGACCGTCGATCAACGACGATCGACGATCGACGACTTACGACATGGTTCCCTTTACAAAGATGACGATCGACGATCGACGACCGTCGACTACTCGATGACATAAATATGTGTCGCAGCCATATTACACATTGGTAGCCACATAGTCGAGACCCCATCTCCCCCCCCAGAAGTGACGAGTGTATTGGGGTTGTGTAGCTGGGGAGTGTATTAGACAACCGATACTTGAATACACTAAGTGTACAATACACTTAGTGTATTTTCTACGTGTCCATCAGATACACTTACCATAGACACTCCCCCAATACACTTTATCCTTTGGGGGGGGGACAACATAGGAGTTGGAGATCCCCCCCCAAAAGGGTAAAGTGTATTGGGGGAGTGTATATGGTAATTGTATCTGACGGACAAGTGAAAAATACACTAAGTGTATTTGGAGTAGACATCTGAAAACACTCGTCGACCGTTGATCAATGACGATTGACGATCGACGACTTACGACACGGTTCCCTTTACAAAGATGACGATCGACGATCGACGACCGTCGACTAATCAATGACATAAATATGTGTCGCAGCCATATTACACATTGGTAGCCACATAGTCGGGACCCCATCTCCCCCCCCCCAGAAGTGACGAGTGTATTGGGATTGCGTAGCTGGGGAGTGTATTGGACAACCGATACTTGAATACACTAAGTGTACAATACACTTAGTGTATTGTACCGCCGCCGTCGATGCGGAGGCTCAACTGAACTTCCGCATCGACGGCTCGCGAGGACCGCCGACCACGACGTTTGTCGCTAGTTGTCGATGGACAAGGAAAAAACCAAAAAAAATCAGCGAAGCAACTTGCGGAGTCAGCACAGTACCGAGCCCCACTCGACCAGGACCCAGTGGGAGCCCGAGTAGGGAATATCGAACCTCGTAAACGTCTAATGGTCTGACGAGCTTCCAAGTCCACAAATACGTCTATTACGTTTTTACAGATGTAGTACAGTTTATGTGTATGTACACATATAGGTGCTGTAACGGGAAATGTATATAGAGTTGTGAATCACCAAAGCATGGTTTCTATTAGGTAGTAAAAATGTCACTGAGATCCTTCCACGTTCTTTCCCATGTTGAAAAATAATTATACACTATTTTGTCTATGGACAACTGGTAAAATGAAATTGTGACGTAACGTCCATGAAGGTACCATGAAACTTCCAAGTGACTACTTTGGACATGTACACTGAATGAAGGGTGAATTTTTAAGGGGTAATTAACCATAAATGTACACCGCATCCTCCAACACCGTGAGCGTAATTTGCACGCACGAGTGGTTAAGGAGTACCTTATCCACTGGGCCGGTTGTGGACCTGACCACAACACTTGGGAGCCAGAGTCGCGAGTGCCAACTGCGGCAATTGCGGAGTACTGGGAGGAACTGGCTGCCCGTCGGAACAAGCGTGCCCTCGGGGGTACCACCCCGGCACGAGCCCCCTTGTGAGGATAACAGCACTGACTTTTGGGCTGATCTTTGGCTTACTCCCGAAAGCTTGTCACGGGGACGCCTGGGCACCTGTCGCGGGGTCGCTTCATGTAAAGGGGGAGGAAGCGTGGCCACTGTTTCTTCTTTGAAAGCTGAACACTTTCTGAATTCTGAAATGTGCCGAATCATGATGTTATCCTCTTCATGGACTGGCGCTTTTACCATCAATGATAGATGGCCGTGTACAATCTACCTCTTCAGAGTAGAGAAAACCGAATCGAGGACGATTCATAGCTAAAGGGGGAAGAATGTAACACAACAAGCTTTTGGAAAACAGAACCTAAAATTTACAGGTAAGAAAGACTGTCGCAATCATTACCTGATTGCAACAGTCTTTTGGACACTGTTCTGCAACCAACACCATGAGGTCACATCAAACTTGACGCAAGCGCGTGAAGGAAATAGTGGAAAACGAATCCAAACGACCATCTCGACAGAAAAATACGGTCACGAAGTTTCTACCATTCTTTCTAACGGAATACATAAGTAATTACAAATAATAAACAAATCATAACTTTATAAAGAAACATCAACGTAGCTTCGAAAGGCGTGGCGAGCCATGACCACTCGGGTAAGGAAAAGACCACTCCGACGAGGAGGACGGTCATTCAGTTTTACAACGCAAAATTTTCCGAGCTCGCCGAAGCCTTTCGATGCTAAGTTTGAGCACTCGCTTTACACAATCGGTACGGTAGCCAATAATCTGTGCTGAAGGCATAAATTCTGCTGCACAGTGACTTCTGCGACGGCAATTGTGTCTGCGGTCAGCGTTTCCGTCCACCGGCAGCCCATCGCGTATTTTCCAGCCCTTTTTTTCTCTACTTTTGTTGTGTCCGGACGACAAGCTCTCTCTGAGCACGATTGTTCCAACGGATGCGACTCCCAGTCCGAGTAAAACGTGAAAATTGGACAAACTTCTACACGCAAGCACAGTTTCTTTGCAAAACAAAAACCGGACATCGCAAGCAAGCGCATGACTCAACCGACGAATTCTCCTCGGACAGGAGGGGAAGGTCGAGTTAAATCTGTTTTCAAGGAAGATAACATGTTTGAACCCGGTTCCAGTGCATTACTACGTAACCCTGATGCACGCATGCGTGCAGTCAATGCCACTAGTACAAATTATAACCAGATCGCACCCACTTTTCACTTGTTGTCGGGTGGCCCCTAAATTTGAACTTATCTTTACGTCGGACCTATAATAGGGAGCGAACTGGCGATAATTGATTGAATATGGGGGCAAGACAACGAAGGTAATCTCCTTCAACCACATAATGGGGACGACATGGAGATAATCCTCATAATGGAGTAGGATGAAGATAGATCCGAGAGAATTTGAGAATCTTAAAGTTCCTCCTCCAGATTTAATTTTGCATATTTGAAATTCCCTAATAATTTGGATCATTATCGTGAATAGAAGCATTAACTGTTAAACGTTAGAAGGTCGGTGAGCACTAGAATTCGAAAGAATGAAACAAAAGGAATTTTCAAAATTCTATAAGTTCACTTTAATGTCAAACACAACCATGAAGACTAGAACCTCAACTATAGCATGGTTGAGGTCTTTCATGCTTAATGCATGTGCCACCCGTGAAGTCGTGATATTTTGGGTCACATCGAGAAACCTCGTCGAAAGTCCAGAGGCGATGGGGAGATTTGGAAACGACCGGCAAGTATTTGACGCATGGTTTTCCAGAGGTCAACTGCAATGGACAAGTTTGTTGACGAAAAATCCAAATATCTATGAAGTTGGCAATTATTCTATTGACCATTCGTTAAGGTTGATATTATTAGAAACGTAAGGGATGGAACATAGACGGTGAATGCAACTGGCAAAAATTCCCACGACATGTCTAAGAAGAAACATGAACATCATGTTGGGCCACAGGTGTAAGCATGAAGTATTCCACACTCTAATTTTAGGGACTTGTGGACATCATGGACGTAAAAATTCAACCCCTTCTAGCCGCATCGTCCGGGCTTTTTACAAAGTTATAGGCAATTGTTGTAAAGGCAGCTGTTGTTAAGATGAAGGACATCATGTAACCTTTTAACAAGGCTCCTAGCCATTCCATAGTATGATGCGGCCACTCAACAATATACTACCAGACATTTTTGCATCATTGGTATCAGGGATTGTCATCGATGGTATATCATGTATCCTCATCCACTTCGCCAAGTTGTGGTGGATGCAGATCTTGACCAGAGAAGTCCTTACCATGATCATCATTATGATTGAGCTTGCTAAAATTGAAGACTTGATGGATCCTCATTCTACAAAGCGGGCAAAGATTAGCGATGAGAAAAATGTACATCTTCTTGGTATCTGATGGTCTTATCCATTTGGGTTTAAACTTCGTCCGGTCTTGCGTGCAATTTATTACAGGCACGCCTTTAAGAATGTCTCAATCTATGGAATTGGACAGGACACCCACTGAGAGTGAGCCGCTCACTCTATCCCTGCTACATCTATGCTACATCCACGTTTGTGTCTCAGCCACCATCTTAAAAAACAGATGACGGGTTTGTTTTGTTGAATTTCCAAGTATGTTCATGGTTGTAGGCAATTTGTCATGTACGGCAAAAAAAGCACCTCAGTGGGCGTATACGTTGTGGAATTGCATGTAATTTCAGCCATCAATAACTTGATGGCCTAGTGTGCGTTGTGAGGTTTGTCCAGAGTCCGGAGGATTTGTTCTATAGTTTGGATAATGTGCTTCATTTAGTCATCGGTGTGTTGATGGAACGACACAAAAAGTTGGATCTTGTTGGCGTAGCAATTCTTAAGCTTCTACAGGAATCCATTGGCAAATTAACAATCACCATCATTTGTGATGGTGCAAAGAGCTCAATGAACTTGCACAATATGGCTGATTAACATCTGTGGTGTTCCTTAATGTGTGCCATCTTGGAAAGGCCGTCAACCATGACGGGGATGGCAGTAAATGCACATAATTTTGTGTCAAGTGCCAACATGAGATTTATGGTCATTTATATGACCATGCTTTAGTATAAGGAATTGGTTGGGATAATTCCAGCAGATTGGTCCATTGGGCGTTGTGTTACTTGCGAGTGTAATAGATTCTAGAAATGCTTGCAATTCCTTAGCTCAGTTCCTCCAGCCAATATGTTTTGGAGAGTCTAGTCGAGGTATTTTTCTCACAAGATTGTACACTTGGACAGGTTCCTTGTTTGATGGCACAATGACCTGGTGTGTGAATATCTCATGCCAGCAGGGTACATTGGACCCGGCCCTTGCTTTTTCCTATCTTCCAAGTTGTTTCAGTAACATGTGAGAATATGCTCCATCTACAGGTTTTGCCTTTTTCTCAACATGCTCACCTTAGCCATCAGATCTGGCCAGCAACTGAGTGTGTCCATAGGATGTTCCCTTCTTGCTCTCTTCTCGATGAAGAAAAAAACGTACTCCATCAAATCCTTCCTTCCTGATTGTCGAATGCTGAATAATGTTTTCCCTTGTGATGATTGAGGGTAAGATGGTATTGCATGTGATTGAAACGTTGCCACTCTATATAGTGTTTGTATACTTTGAACACATGTAAAAATTCAATTTTTCAATTTGTGCACTATGTGGTCTGGTTTAGGGCGACATAGCTTTTGTGACATGTATGTGGCAGACTTATCTCCACCCATGTTCTCTCATGGGAGGACACCATTGATTGCTCAATCATAGGCATCTGAAGCCTAAAGGTAGTTGGTCATCCGATCCACCAATCATAAGGGCTATCATACACGTAAGGGGAAGGATTCAACAAGTTTTTTTTTTTTTTGCACCCCCGTTGCCATTTACTAGACTTTTGGGTGAGATCAAGGAGGGGCATTATTTTGCCTTGCTTCCCCCCCCCCNTTGATTGCTCAATCATAGGCATCTGAAGCCTAAAGGTAGTTGGTCATCCGATCCACCAATCATAAGGGCTATCATACACGTAAGGGGAAGGATTCAACAAGTTTTTTTTTTTTTTGCACCCCCGTTGCCATTTACTAGACTTTTGGGTGAGATCAAGGAGGGGCATTATTTTGCCTTGCTTCCCCCCCCCCCTTTTACGCCATATCAGCACCCTACGTGTATGGTAATTTCATGCACCACATGCGGCACCTGATCCCAATATCTTCCTTACTTGTACCACATGTGCACCCTACACATGCCCTACCTGCTTCCCTCTAGATTCTTTCTCATGCCCTACGTGTGTCTTAATTAAACCATCGTGTCTCACCGTGTATTGTGATGTCCATCCTACTTCATTACATTGTTGTACCCGAACTACTTCTACCTTAGATGTGCCCAACTCGTGCCTTGCTTACATTCATTTTCCCTCCTTGTAATGGAACTCATATCAAGTTGTGAGCACATTGGGTTATTTGTGTGCCATTGTCATCCCCTTTTATGTGCTACTTACACCCTAGTTGTACAACACATAATCCTGACTTAATTCCCTTAACCGTCATATACTCCCTCCTTGCATGTATTGTATTTTCACTTTTGTTTAGCCCAGATAAAAACACTATTTGTTCCTGACAAATCCCTTCCATGTGCCTGATTTTTATTTCACTTTGTTCCTTCTTCTTCTGTGTCCCTACGTATGCCCTCACTCCATCCCAATTCTGCCCTATTTGAAGCATGCTTACATCCTACTCAAACCTAATTTGCACCCTAGTTGGGCACCACCTTACCTCCTAGCTTTCCAATATCTAAGCTCACTTAGGATCCTCTTTCCACATCCTATTTGATTTGAACCTGTTTCATACTCATGATCTTCTTCTGTCCTGATTGTGGCTTAATTGTGCCTTACTTGAAAAGTAATTGCATTTTACTTGGTCCCTACCTTACTTGTACCCTAATTCTGCCCTTGATATCACACAGTTACATCCTTGTTCCACCTAATTTCTGTTTCATTTCTGTACAGTTTGCATCATAGTTACATCTTCTTATACACTATGTATTTCTTACGTGTTCCCTCCTTGTTTCCCACTTACAAAATACAATTCTCTTCGTCCCCTACTTGCTTCTCCGTTACATTTTCCCCTTCTTGCACCCTTCTCGTACACATCTTTTTCCCCCTCCTTGTGCCCTACTTGTGCACTCTATCTGTTATACATGTGCCCTTCTTGGCCCTCACATGCACCTTGCTTACATATGAAATGCATCATTCTTGCATAAAACGTATTCCCTACATATGCTTCGCTTAAGAAGTGCTTGGTACCGGCCTACTCCTTCAATAATCCTAGTTTGTACCTCAGTAATTCCTTGCTTGGGTTATACTTTTACCCTGACGATATGCTGATTCTCCTCTCTTGCCGCCACTTTGAGCCCTTGTTGCCACCACCTTGCACCATGTCTGCAATTAATGTATGTTGTATTTGTTCCCAGCTTGCACCTTCCTTATATCCTACTTGTATGTTACACATGCCCTCCCTCCAACCTCCTTGTGGCATACCTATGCCCAAGTTTTTGTTCTACTTATACCCTGATTACGCATTCGTGTGACCTCCCGCGCCCTATTTTTACCTCAAATTTTCTCCACTTGTGCCCACCTTGCAGCCTTTCGTCACTATGGTTACCACTAGCAGACGTCCCACTCATGCGCTACTTCTACTCCGCAACACACTACCTGCACTGTGCTGGCCTCCTTACTCCAACTTTCTCACAACTCATTCATGCCCTAATTAGTCCTACTTGTCATGAATTAAGTTAAGGTTGTTCTTCACATTTTATCCACGGGTAACTAGATTGTGCAATGCATACATCCTACCTGCAAGTGACTTGCACAAT
Organism: Penium margaritaceum; assembly: GCA_023375785.1. Taxonomy (NCBI): domain Eukaryota; kingdom Viridiplantae; phylum Streptophyta; class Zygnematophyceae; order Desmidiales; family Peniaceae; genus Penium; species Penium margaritaceum. Next base: position 22,043 of record SZWC01017106.1, read on the forward strand.
TCATGATCCATACTCGTCTCCTCCTTGAGCCTCTCTTCTGTCATGTTTGTGACATGTGAGCATCCTAGTCTTCCTTAAGGGGCACCTTCAAAATGTGGAACCTTTGACCTGAAAAAGGAATATTCTCAAAATTACCATCACCAAAGGAGGAACATTATCTGATAACATCAATGCAATGTGACATTATGGATGTGCATATTTGAATGATATAATTTCCAAAGAAGAAATACAGGTGTTCCATTGAAAGGTGAAGTTATGGATGTGAAATTTTGCATGGAGGAAATCCCAAAGAAGACATGCTAGAAGTTGCACCTATATCAGGTGCAACATTCATGCACCCTGCATCCAATAGTATAGCTTATGCTTATATCCCAGGGTGGTACTACATCCATTTTTTTGGAGGTGCACCTTTCGCCTTTTCAAAGATTATATGTTTTTTTTTCAAATATTCATCTCTCAGTTTTCCATCTTCATGAGGTGGATTACATTCCTATTTTGCACATTTGCAAGTGTATGTCATAAATGTCCATATTTGAAAACAAATTTACAGGCAAAGATGCATATAGTGAAGGTATTCCTTCGAAGCATGCAATCTAACTGTACACCACCTAGAGGTGCACCATCACAAATGCACTTACAAAAAGGTTGATTATATAAATTTTCATATGCAAAATGTAAACCATCCAAAGACACCTGATTTGGAAATGTGTATCCCAAAGGCATACCTTGAAAGACACACCTTGAAGTTTCATATATGGGATTTTTTTGTGTTCGGACCAAGTTTGATGTGCTTTAGATGTGAGACAAGATCATGAGCATGAAAATTTGAGTGTTGAAACCCATGAAATGTAGTTAAAAGTTGGCTATTATCATCTTGGAGGAATCATTGCCTGAATATACAAGAGGATATTCAATACGTAACTCGTTTGCTGAAAGTGATCCCATTATGTGATACTACCTGATATCTGCGGAAGTAGATAACCAGTTCTTGTAGCTCAAAACTCAGGACAATGCATCCCTCATGTTGCATCCCTAACATGCACGAGTCAAAAAACTTGGTTTGTGGCCATTTGTATCAATAAATTTATGACCCACCATGCACCAATGTCTGCTTTTGTTTATGGAATCATTGACAGAAATTGCGTCAAGTGTCCCAAACTCCAATACTTCATTCTTAGTGTTTTGGAAATGGTCGACCACTCTCTAAAAATTTCAACACGAAATATCCAATCTGATCAATCTTGAGAAATCAACAGAAAAGTTCTTGATGGTACTTTAATTTAGTGTTAACATCAACATCCTCTGACTTCTCGGTGCAGTTTCTGAATGCGACCGACAACATCATGACAGCACATGCATCGCATACGTCAAGAATCGGGGACCTTGCCTAAGCGTCATTCGTTGTTCTCATAAAAGTAAACATGCACTGGAGGATTCCGACCCTTCTCATCATGGTATAGTTGATGTCTATTACAGGCTTCCCACGTGTAACTTTTTCAGGATGTCTTCTTTTGCTACCTTTGACCTGTGAACCATGAATACTTCTGTCTACATAACACTTGGTATTAAAGCATAGTGGTACTTGAAGTACAACCTAAAACTTCACCCACACATGGAAACCTGGCAAATTTGTTAATTGAAAGTCAGCTACCGAAGGCTTTGCATGTTCCATGATTATTCGTATGAATCCTATCGAACAAAACGAGCAGCAATAACAATAACTACTGAATACCGCAATGTAGGAACTAAAGTTTATAGTGCACCAAGGCAGAATTTGTATGATCGTCATCTTAACTTTCATCAATGGAAAAATACTCTCAATGGAATATTTACATTGAATTATTTAGTGAATTATTTATCTTTCCATCAGACACACTGTAGGTTTTTTATTTCTTAAACGCTTTGCAAAGCGTTTAAGAAATAAAAAACCATCAGACACACTGTGCAGTACACACTTTTGATGATTATTAAGAGGTCCTCTAGATCTGCAACTCCCACAAATCTCCTCTAAGGTAAAAGTGTACTTGTGTACTGTTTTGGCAAGTGTAGATTAGAGGGTGAAAAAAAAATTCAAGTGCACCAAAGGAGAGAAGTTGTAAATTGGAACTGGAACACACTAATGTGCAACGTCTCAGACATGTACATTGTACTTCCTACTACACTTTGCTGGTATAATTGAGTTGTTGCGGGGAGGGAATGGGTTGGGGACGATCGTATAGGTGCTGTTTTTCTCACAATATGCATTTGAAGGTGTGTAATTAAAGCTCATGGATGTGTCAATGTGAATAACTAGTAACTAGTGATGGTCAACAAGAATAAAAGCAGTGATAGACAGTTAAGATGAAGATTTGATGAGGACCAACAGGTCTTGATAGTCCATTGAGGATAAGTGCATTAGTGTATTCTTTGCATATCCATCAGCTACACTGCTGGACACACTTTACCAATACATTTTTCACTTTCTTGGAGGGATCTCCAAATCCACAGCCTATATCCAACCCCCCTTCCTTCCTCCTCGCAAAGGCTAAAGCATGTATTCAAAGTGATTTGGTGAATGTAGTCAGGGGGTTCGTAAAAAAATACACCACTGCACGAGTGAAGAGGAGTACAAAATGACATGGATCCTAAACACCATGCACTTTAGTACATTCTTGAGGGTCCACCTGTTATAATTTGCCAGTTCAACCGAGCTTTCTGAGGAGGGATGGATTGGGAAGTGGAAGTTTGAATACCATTTTTCTCACGGTGTATATCAGAAGATGTATGATGATGATTTGCCATGCTCTTCAATACTCGGTGACCGTCCATTGAAAGGTCAACAAAGCCAATGCAAATGATGATAGAAAATATCACAATAAGCTACTTGCTTTTTATAGTACTTCAAATACAAACACATGTTTTTTTTGTCATTTCCATTAGTTATACTGCCCAATACACACTATCAAAATCTTCAGTTTTTTTAAGAATGGGAGGGATCCTGGCATGTGGATCTGCTACAAATCCCCTCCTTTTAGGGGAGATTTGTATGTATGAACTGTATCGACAACTGTAGACTGAGTGGATGAAGAAAACAGTAGCAAACAGTCAAAAAGGAAGGCAATAGTACATGAACGAAGGCATCCATCTCATGTACTCCTTCCTTCACTTCCTTGACACATTCGAGGTTTTTGCCTGATAGAGATTGGGTGGAAACGATGAATAAGGAAGTATATCTTCAAATATTTACTATCATTTGAGAAATTTCTCTTGGATGGAAACGACCCTCCATAAAACTGTATTTTTTACTCCAATACAAACTTTCCCACAAGTACTTTAGACCATGTTGTGGGACATGGATGCGTCCGGAAGAGATATACTTTGTACAGATTAATTGTTTTCCAAAAAAAACATTACTTGGGAAATTATTTCTGAGTACATACACGTTTCATCCATACAAAAAGTCTACATCACTGTTTAAAGTATGGGAGGTACTACAACATATTCTCCTAAACAACAAAGACGACATTATCAACAAATTATGTACCAAGCACGCTGCAATATCATTATTGTGAGCCGCTCCCCTCCATAGAAAAAAATTACACCAATTTGGCTGAGACAATATCCTCTACATAATTGACTAAAGGATTGACTATCACCAAAGTCACAATACTGGCAAGGAAGTTGAGAAGATTGCATTCCAAACTTGCTAGGGGAATTTAAAAATCACAATCATGTCATTGGAATCAACAAGTACCTAGAGATGTTCATGGTATCAAAGAAAATATTTTCAATAAACAAAGTTTTGTTTCACAGAGAGTGGTTTAATTTTCAAAGATATCAGAGTACAACTCTGGTCACTGATCAACCAAGATATTATGCCAAATCATCGGTGGCAGATGGATGTTTATTGACCCTGAAAAATGTTGCTTCAATCTATTTCATGAATGTGTTTCAAGAGTTACGGAGGACACGAAGCATTGCTCATGATGTTTGATTCAACCTTCAGTACTACAACTTCTACCATAGATTTGTAAAGGACAAGGCCCATTTTTCATATTTCTTCACCGACCTCACCAAAACGTTTTTGAAGTTTGTGGAGGAAAGCAAGAGTCATTAATGCTTGAGATACGGTCTGACATTGGCACTAGCCTTCAGAGTGGCGGATCCCAGGATTGACTACATCCTTGTAACAGATGTGTCCGATCGAATGAATGGAGCTGTTCTTCAACAATATCATAACAATGGAGAAAAATCCATAGTGTAAATATTGTATAAGCTTTTCAGACCTGAGCCAAAATAAGTGGTTCATGAGAAAGAGATACTACGGTCGTGCCCATGTTTAAAGTATGGAAATACTACCTACAATACAGATGTTGCATCTTTCGTGCCAACCACCACAACTAGAGATAGCCAAATCTCAACCATTGACAAATTCAATGAATAAAAGTCCTTCTATAGATTATTTCTACACCATTGAGTCTTGACAAGGCAGGGTAAATCCCGCGGATGCTCTCAATTGCTGATAAAAACTGATGCTTGAGATCAAAGCTCCTTTGTTTTTCAAAAAAACAAAAAGACCTGTATGTGGAGACACCATGTGGGTGAAGGCGAGTGTTCACACGTGGCTAAGAGTGATTTAGCAGCTACGTCAAGTTCTTGGTTGATAAACCATATTGTGACAATTGCTCTGCTTGTCAGGTCATCGTGCCACCAAACAATGAGCTACAACGAATGCTATAGGAGGAGCACCACTGCACAGGTCTGATTGAACACATTGACAAAGACAATAATGTAGAACCAAACCATTGGGCCCACTCTAACCTCTAATGGTGTAGACCGATCTTAGGTCCAAATTTTCAATGGAATTTGCAATGGACCTGAGTGCCACTCTTAAGGATTTGCATTCCGTCCTTTTCATGGCCAATAGATTCTTAGAGATGGCATATTATATCCAACAAGAACCTAGGTCACTTTCAAGGAAAGAACATGGATGTTGCTCGACCACATCACGCGACTACATTGAGTCCCATGCACCATCACGAGGGGGTGTGATGAACAGTTCACCAACCAATTATGGAGGGAGCTTATAGCTCGCAATGGTAGCCGAATCCAGCTCCGCAAGGTTTTCCATCTGCGGACTAATAATAAAATAGAGTGGACCAATCAGATGCCTAAACAACTATTTTGAACACCGTACAAACTACAGGACACAGACTGAGTCGTCAAGCTATCGACATCGGAACTCCCTTGAAACTCTATTACTCTTACAACCAAGTCAAGCTCCATTTGAATTTGTTACGTCGAAAGGCCTATGGCTCTCATCGCACTCCATAACTACAACAACATCCTAGCCATGAGATATGATACTTCTAAAGGTACTTGTGAAGAAACCTAAGAAGATGCAGGAAGATACTTTTGCGACAAATACGCGAGCCACTAATGGAGACCGCTTGGATCCCGAGTGAAACTTTGAAGATTGTTTCATACCCAGTAATTGGAAATCATGTCCAGCTCAACATTAAGCTGTGAGGACAAGAGAAAGGACAGCTCAAAAACAGGTGTGTAGGATTGTTCAACATTGACGAGATGTGCTCTCATGTCTTCAACGTCTTTCCCTTCTTGATAGGAACAAGATTGATCCTTTCTTCCACCTCAGCCAAGCACAATCAAGGCCTTAGTGAGAATTTTCCCAGTCAAGATGGACTACCGCCACCACTCGTCAAAGTGGATGAGGATGCAAAGTACATTATCAATGATTCCCTCGGACACAAACAGAAAGGAAATTCACTGAGCATCTGCGCTATGCCACGACGCAAATTATACGAGAGATTTTAGATGAAAACCTCCATACATGTTAATCTAATTGATGATTACTTTTGTCACTCCGGCCATCGATACGTAACATGCCATGCCAATAGAGGACAAGGAAGTGCGTGCCATTAACCCACACAAGTCCTTTAACTATGTGCACGGAGATTTGTATGATTACGTATGTGGCTCATCCTAGACCGAAATCTAGTTTTACGTTGGAAACTTTAAGGGTTTATAAATTCCATGAGCCCTTACATCTCATGTTTCAGTTGCGACGTTCCATATAACTTTCAGAATATTCCAAAGGGATGACATAATAGCTACAAACATGATCAATATTTTGATAGTGATCGGAAAATTTCTTGAAGACACTAGATTTTTATAACGAATCCAACTGAATAGTTGTTGATGATATTGAAAGCCCTTAGCATCTCGGCGAGGTTTCTCGATGCAACCAATGATACCACGACATTACAGACATGACACATGTCTAGTTCCTAAGACCACGTATAAGCCTCATCTGTCAGTGTCATGTCTCTATGCATGGACGAAGATGCATAAATTTCAGAACATATAATTTATAATAGATAAGATGGAATCTTTGGCCGACTATGCAAAAACGACAGTGCTTGAGGGTCTCTGACCCAAAAGCTATCCCGTCCAATAGCCCACATACCAACGATCCCCGTTCAAGCCACGTGGCGCCGGCTGTGGTCTATCATCAAAGTACACATTGCTGATCTCACATTTCACAAGTGCCCAATTTATACTAATTGCATTTCTTTTCGACCTTGCACCTATCTTTATGTAACGACTATTGGCCGTTTTGTGGCTAACTGTTGAATGATATTAGCCCTAGGAGTCCAAGGAGAATGAATGACTGGCTGCCGGAGCCATTTTGGCTGAGACGCATCATGGAAAAACGGTTTAGGTTCATCATCAGGCATGGTTCTAAACATGCAACATATAGCCTTATTGTTCCACGTGGTAATGCCATGTGGAGAAAATAACCCTAGTGAAAGTTCAGGAGTGGAGGAGTGACACGATGTTTTTTCCATCACAGAAATCCTCTTGCCTCAATTCCAGCCAACGGACCTTTTTCGAGCTAGAGTCCAACTAGCCTCTAGCCCGTAGGCATTCTTCTTGATGTTGACTCCTAAACAAGTTAGCCTCAAGTTCCGAGAAATTGGGGAACATTTCTAAAAACCACTTTTATCCTTTAAAATTGTGTGTGTGGAACACTTAACCATGTTTTCAAGAGTGCATTCTACATTTAGACAAGTTGTGTCCAGCTCCTTTGTACGCATACACATCTTGTATGCAGGCGGAGGCCCTAACTTCCTTTGGACTGAACAGGTAGGTTTGCCAGTTCAGTTCATTGCTTCCTCACATGCCCCTACATCCTCCCCATCAGAATTTTCACTCAACATTCATACCTCCAGGTTTTACATAAAAGAAATTCTCCAGAATAGATACTTCTCTTTTGTGCCCGGCCTCGCAAAGAATGTAACCTGGTGTGGACTTGCTTACAACGTATCCTCCTCCACCTAAGGGTGTGGTTGGATTGCGTCGCACAACCGTGCGACGTCCTCCATCTGCCCTCGGGCGCACTACGTGAGCCTTACCCAAATCGCACAACCGTGCGATCGAGCGTCCGCGCAAAATTCGAGGACAGCCACCGGACGTACGACTTCCGCGGTCGCACACGCAAGACAGAACGCTGAACTGGACGTCGCACAGGATTCGAGGAAAGTACGGCCAATGCGACGCAATCCAAACGCACCCTAAAATGGAAACGGAGATGCGATTACCACTTTGAATGCTCACACACTCACGCAACGACCTTGCTAGGGAAAGATTTCCACCTCGCTTGTAACCACCTTAATGCACATTTTCCTACCTTGCCAAGCAAGAGACTCAAAAGTCACACTCTTCGGGCGTGGTGGCACCAAAGAAGATGCTCGCTTCTACGCGGAACTGCCAGCCGCCTTCAGATCTGCAGAGAATGATGAGGACAAGGCACCAAAACTTGTAGCAAAACCTGCGCCCATTGCAGCCGCCTCTTTGCAGATCCTTAGCTCACCACTGCGGCCGCCTCAAAGAGTGCAACAGCAACACTCTGGTGCCGCTGCCGCTAGTGGCAGGAAGAGGGGTACAAAGGTGCCACTACGGAATCCACGTGCAGCGGGCGTGGGCATCTCGTGGATGCGCGTGCCCATCTCTCCTCCACGGCCTTCCACATACAAGAAGCCGAGATTGCAGGCTAAGCCTCCCCTGACCAGCCCCTCGTCAGCCACTAGCCCAGCTCCAGGTGCACAGCCGGGTGGCGACGACTCTCCAAAGTCGCAGTCCAGTGGCGGGACTGCCTTCTTTAGCAGTGCTGGCAAGACACCGACTGGAGCAGGTGGACGTGGTGACTGTGGTCGTATTGAAGAACCACAAATGTCAACTTTGTCTGGTAGGCCGGCATCCACTTCACGAGAGGATGCTGGTCCATGGTCCGAAGAGGAGGAGGAGATCATCGCAAAGATGTGGTATGACCTGGATGGAGAGTCGATAGAAGAGGCAAAGAAGCAGGGCTCCTGGAATAAGTGATGCTGCGGAAGAGACTTTGCAAGCGCACGGCAGGATGGGAGCGATCCTATCACGCAACCGGCGCAAAACTCAAGGAATTGAACAAGCGGTAAGTTCAGCTATGGCACAAGATCGGACAAAGTGAAGTAGGGCGCGTCCAGTTGCCGAAGTGGTATGAGTGGTTGCACCGAGTGAATGGGAATAGGCCGCAATACGTCAACAGGGCCATGGATGGTAGCGGCAATGAAGGCACACCATTGTGTATTGGGAGCGAAGGATGGCACAATCGTCAAGCTCCACAGGACAACCCAGTCATGCAGGCGCTCATTCGACTCGCAGAGACGCAACACTCCATCGATACCATGGGCAACAAGGTGCTTGACTTGCTCACCATGAACATGCAGCAACAACTCCTCACAAGGCATGGTATGGGCCAGGGCATGAGCACGGGAATGGGTTTGGGCATGGGCACGGGCTCGGGCCTAGGGATAGATATGGGCACTGGCTCCATCTCGGACATTGGCTCTGGCTCAGGAATGGCTACTGGCCCGGGCATGGGCATGGGCATGGGCATGGATGATTGTTCTAGCAAGGGCATCGGCTCAGGCATGGGGACTGGAGAGGGCACGGAAATGCACGGTGGCATGGACATGGGTCAGGGGATTGACAAGGGAATGGACATGGGCGTGGGCCATGGGACAAGCATGGGCATGGGAACGGGCTCGTTCATGGGCATGAGTATGGCCGCTGGGATGGGCAGGGGCAGAGATTCGGGCCACGGGATGGGCCAGGGCTCCAGCATGGGCGTTGGACAGGGCATGGGCAGGAGCATGTTGGAGGGAATGGACCCGGGTATGTAGGGCATGGCCCAGGGTATGGGCTCGGTCATGGGGGCGGGCATGGATGAAAGCATGGGCCAGGGCATGAGCCAGGGGATGAACATGGGTACGGGCATGGGGGAGGGAATGGGGGGGGGGGTCAGGGCAGGGCATGGGAAAGGGCATGGGGGAGGGCATAGGCCAGGGTATGGGCCTGAATCAGGGCCAGGATATGGGCTTGGGCTCGGGCCACAACATGGGCCTGGGCATGGGAGAGGGAATGGGGGAGGGCTTGGGTCAGGGTATGGGCCAGGGCATGGGCCAGGGTATGGGCCAAGGCATGGGCGAGGGCATGGGCCTGGGCATGGGGGAGGGAATGGGGGAGGGCTTGGGTAAGGGTATGGGCCAGGGCATGGGCCAGGACATGGGCCAGGGCATGGGCCAGGGCATGAGCCTAGGCATGGGGGAGGAAATGGGTAAGGGCTTTGGAAAGGGTATGGGCTTGGGCATGGGCCAGGGCATAGGCCAGGGCATGGGGACGAGCATGGGCATGGGCATGGCAAGGGGCATGGGCCAGGGCACAAGCGGGGCCATGGGACAGGGTATTGCATGAACTGGATGTAAGCGCGCTAGTGCATGGGGTTCGCATATGGGTATGAGGCGGATGTGGAAAGTGCGGGATGGGGATTATGGTCAGGATGAGGATGACGTAGAGAATGAGGTTGATGGGACCAAGGGAGACACTGAGGCAGAGGCAGAAGAGGTAGAGGTTGCACTAGGAATAAACATGTTAAGTGAAGAAAGGCTTGACGATGATCTATGAGGGTCCAGTTTATTATAAAAGTTATCGTAATGTGTCCCCTTTGAACTTTCACTGTCACCATCACTAGCCTAGCCTGTCACATTGGGTTGCATGAACGTCACTATTCACTGAAAGGCTGAGGTTCACATGCTCATGTGTGATGTTGAATTACATGTTTGGAAGGGAAGTTGGTTGTTGTACTTTTACTAATGACCGCAGATTGAGTTATCCAACTTTTACCTGCTTTGAATCTGGTCTTCATGCATGTAAGAAATTGGATACTAAGAAGAAATCCTATATTGTGGAACCTTTGAGGTGATAATGTGTGACATGTATCCGTTGAACAAATTTCAATGCAGAATAATTTTCTGTCACAAGGATAAAGATTATACAAGGGTAGACCAGACATGGAAAGTGAGACTACTCACTCCACACTATGTCTCTCAACATGTGCAATCCACATGCACGGTGCTAAATCATCTCTTTGACAGCCTTCTTGTACTGCTTAGCGGGACCATCAACTATTGCGGTAGTGCAAGTCAATGTTGTATCTCCACCTCCAGATTCGCCGCCAACAGTTGCAATTTCTTGCAATGCGGAAGCGACCACAGCAGCCTCAACAGGTGAATGTGGTACTATGGAGAGTGTGATGCATCGTGCTTCTTGATACCACTGCATGTCAAAGTCGTCACCATGAATCTGGCACATGTTATGAAGGATGATGCATGAGGTAAAATCAACTGGAACATTTCACAACTCATGCTCCATTCGCGTGAGCAGACTGCACCAACGACACTTCAACATGCCGAACGTACGCTCAATGACCATTCGGGTTCCTCTCTACTTCATATTGAAGTATGATTGCCAGGGCTGTATGTCGAAGCCCCCAAACTTAAACGATGGTAGCATGTAAGGGCGGCATAAGTATTCGGCATCACCCACATGCTTGAACCCCGAAAGATCACCATTCAAATTGCATTGGTAGAGATTGGTCTTTGTGAAGAGACGCCAATCATGAATTGAACCAGTCCAACCAACGTGGTAATCCCAAATGATGCACTGAGCATGACACATTGCTTGTAACAAGATGGCATAGAAGCTTTGCCCTATTGGTACGATTTCTTGTGCTCTTTAGGACCAACAATCGGGGTATAACTCTCATTGACAGCCCCAATACAGCACTCAATGCCGCACATGGCACGGAGTTCACACTCTTGTTGTTGTAAATGTTTGTATGTCGGCCATTTGATGTAGACATCTTTGAAGACGTGAAAAAAATAACGAGGAAGAATTGGTGACATATGGTGACAACGGTGGTCTTGCCAACCTTGAAGTCATTTGCAATGACGATAAAAGATGCCCCAGTTGCCAGTCAAGTTAAGGTAATTGCAACACGAACCTCCATGAAGATGGCACAAAGCCAACCAGTGTTCCACCTCTCTAGAAACGGTTGTAACTCCTCCACAATGAAGTTGAACAAAGCCAGACTAACACACACGGCTTTTTTCAAGCCGGTGTCTTGCCTTGATGTCAACCATGTTGGGATACGCTTGTTATCTCTAGGTTGTGGCCAAATGGGTCTCGGTCTTTTATGCATCCTGGCATGATATTGGCACTGACGCAGGGCTGCGAGCAGTAGAAGGATGAAGGTGTTGTGAACGAGACACATGGTGTAGGAAGAAACAGATCCCCAAGGCTACAAGAGTGAAATAGTCCATGGTTGGACACGTTGGAGTCTCTGGTCAGGCTGTGCAGCAGTAGATGCTACCTCGAGGGGTTGTGGACGTCGCTTCTGGTAGATGGGGGCCATTTACAAGCTTAGCGCCTGTCTAGGGCATGGCCAGCGCGAGTGACCATCAGGCATTGCGGTCTCACCCCATCAGGAGATCTGCTAACGTGTCTCGGCTGTGGCGGTCGTACCAAACTCGCACAGACCATCTCACACTTTTGTAGTTTTGGCACAAAATCACGCCAATTGCCAAAGTGAGAATACTAGCCCTGTATTGCATCAAGAAGGCACGCCATTAGCCATTTTCAGCCGTAAAAAAATCAACCCCATCACTGATGGCGCGAGATCACGGTCTTAGTCTTTTAAATTCGACCTTGTTGAATATTCTTGGTTCATTTCCTGTATCCTGCAGGGACACAAAGTAACAGTCACAGATCGCGGTCGATTGGCGGATGTCCAAAAAACAGGTCCAGAACCGATTACAATAGGTAACTATGTGTTATGCCGAACGGAGCGTAGATGGTGAATAGGTAGAAGTTGCGAGGCAGAACATGATTTAGAATTTGGGACACTTGAGCAATTTATAATTAGCGATAAGTGTACTTCGATGATCAGTGTCCAAATGATCGAACATACATATACAAGTGTCGAGTTACGAATGAGGCATAGTCAGGGTCGTTGGGTCAATTATCGAGCGACACGTGCGGAGTCGTGTCGTGGGTGGTCGGATTCGAGAATGTCCGCCGATAAGTCGGGGGTCTTCGAGAATCGACCGTGAAGATGCGAGATGCATCTATCTAAATCCAGACTTGTCTCGGTGTCGCGATACTTTTTTCGTAGGCTTGCGAGAGTGGTCGAAGTTATCGGAAGGTTCGGGAAGGTTCACTGAGGGTGGGGCAGTTGGCCGGTTTTCCCTCGACCATCAGAGTGAATATCGCGGTCTCGTAACGCAATGGGCTGTTTATGTTATAACACAAGTACCCACTCGGAAAGATTAGTGACTCGTGTATGTCTGGTGTGTAACACTTCCCCCCCTTTTAACCGCGACGTCCCGGCGAGTGTAGAGATGTGGCCGGGAGATGACGGTACTAGCCATCGATGAGATGATCGACGTCTTGGAGGTTTTCATAGGGTTTCAAGCTATTATGCACGGCATCGTAGCCGTGCCACTTGACGAGATATTGTATCGTCTTGCCTTGTCGTCGATGGCCGAGGATGTTCTCAATGATGTACTCTGTGTCTTCGTCCACTTGAATGGGAGGTAGGGGAGGGACATCCCTGCCAAGGAAGTTCTCTCCAGAGTCTCGGTAGTGCTTGATTCCGCTGACATGGAACACCAGATGAACTTGCATAGTGTCGAGGAGTTTGAGTCACGCAACCATAGGGGTTTGCATGCGATTGATCTCAAACATTCCCAACCATTGGGGTTTGAGTTTTGAACAGTCGGCTCCGTGGAGTTTGATGTTTGCAGAGCTGAAGAGGACTCGGTTGCCAGCGGTGACTATGTCGTTGCTGTAATGTCGGTCAGCTGCTCGCTTCCTCGCTACTTGTCTTCGTGAGCGTCTGCCGTGTTTCCTCCCAGATAGTGGTGAAGTCTCGATATTGAACGTCGACTGTGGGAATGTTGCTACGACTTTGTAGTCAAGCTGGTGTGGTGGGAAGTTTTTCATACACCACTTCAAATGGAGTTTTACCCATTGCGGTGGAAACTGCCGAATTATATGCGATTTCGGCGGTTGGGAGTTTTTGTGCCTAATCCATCCCGTGAGGTTTGCATAGTCTTTGGATAATTCGTTCGAGCGTCTGATTGGTCCGCTTGGTTTGACCATCGGTTTGAGGATGAAACGACATTGAAAGTTTAATTCTGCTCCCGTAGTGAGTCATCAGTTCGCGCCAACACCGGCTGGTGAATCGATCGTCACTGTCACTCGTGATGGTTCTCGGTACACTGTGTAGCCATACGATATTGTTTAGAAACAGCCGTGTTGTTCCCTTGGTGGTGACGGTGGTCGTTGTTGGAATCAAGTGGGACATTTTAGAAAACCTGTCCATGACCACGAGGATTGCATCATATCCCTCCAGTGTGACTGGTAATCTTGTGACAAAATCCATGGAGATGTCAGTCCATGATTCTGTCATAACAGGGAGCGATTGGAGGAGTCCGGGTTGCCGTGTGCGATGGGATTTTTGTCGCTGACAAGTGTCGTAGGTTTTGCAAAAGTTGGCCATGTTGGTTTGCAGATTGTCCCACCAATAGTTTTTTGCCATTTTCTTAAACGTCTTGTCCTCTCGAAAGTGTCCACTTGGTCATGTGTCGTGGCACTCTTCGAGTAGCATTCCACAAAGTTCGTCGTTCGGGGGGACGACCACTTGGCGAGTGAAGCGTCGTCGCCAATAAGGTGCGCCGTACCAGAATTTTGCCTTGTCATACCCACCGTGCTGGTCGTAGCCTTGTGCAAATAGCCGCTCGAGGTACGGGTCTCGCTGAAGCTGAAGCGTTACCACGTCAGCCTTTAAATATGATCAGTAGCTGAGTGCGCTTGCCGGGTTGATTTTGACTGGCCGGTACTCAATACTGTAGTCAAACCTGGATTCAAGGAACTCCATCCATCGAGTTTGACGTCGACTGAGGTTTAGCTGTGCCTTCAAATGTTTTAACGTGTGGTGGTTGGTGCGCACGATGCATCGGCAACACTCCAGGTAGCATCGCCACATCTTGAACGCATGCACGACCGCCAGCATCTCCTTCTCGTGTACTACGTAGTTGAGTTCCGGCCCTATCAATTTTTGAGACATGTAGGCGACCGGTTGCACGCCATTGCCGTGGTCTTGCAGGAGGACTACGCCATTGGCTCGGTCTGACGCATCTATGGCTATGACACGGTCGATTGTTGGATCGGCTAATCGTAGGATTGGCACTGAGGTCAGAGCGTTTCGCAAAGCGGTGAACGCTTCTTGTTTGCTGTTTCCCCATCGCCACTCATTTTCTTTTTGATTGAGGTCGGAAAGAGGCGCTGAGACTCGGGCGTAGTCCCGTACGAATCACCGGTAGTAATTGCAGAAGCCGAGGAAAACTTGATTTTCTTGGACATTGGTCGACGTTGACCAATCAGCGACTGCAGCCACTTTTTTCAGATCCATGGTGATACGTCCACCGTTGATGACGTGACCCAAAAACTCGATCAAACAACAACCAAAGTCGCATTTTGTAACGGATTTGACGGAATCCTTGACCGACTAGGCCAAAACAGTGGTGCTAGAGGGTGTCCGACCCTCAAGCCATCCCGTCTCACCGCCCACAGTCCCAGGTGACCCCACTCAAGCCATGTGGCTCCTTCAACCGGTCGGCGTGGCAGTGCCACGCTATACTCCCCCCCGCTAGGAGTGAGAGCCGCCTCGGCATCTCCGGTAATCCCAACGTGGGATTCGAGCCCTGGAGCTCTGATACCAATGTAACAGATCGACATAATCCTTGACCGACTAGGCTAAAACCGCGGTGCTTGAGGGTCTCCGACCATCAAGCCGTCCCGTCTCACAGCCCACAGTTCCAGGTGACCCCGCTCGAGCCACATGGCTTCATCGACCGGTCGGCGTGGCACTGCCACGCTACACATTTCAAGAGGTTTCTGAAAATTTTCTCTCTATATAAAACTTCGAGGAAATTTTTAAGATGTCCATCGTGCTCCTCCAGGGTGTGGCTGTGCACTACTATGTTGTCGAGGTACACCACGACAAAATCGTCAAGGTATGGTAGAAATAGATTGTTAATTGCCGTCATAAACGTCGTCGGGGAATTTGTTTATCCAAACGGCATAACCGTGAACTCAAAATGCCCGTAGCGAGATCGGATCATCGTTTTCTCGATGTCGGTGTCTGCCACACGTATCTGGTGATATCCGCTGCATAAGTCAATTTTGTTGAAAATTTGAGGCTTTCGAGTTGGTTGAAAAGTTCAACAGCTCGGGGAAGGGGGTAAGGGTTCTTGATGGTAGCGTCGTTCGACGTCCGAAAGTCCATGCACATCCCCATCTCACCAGTTTTATTTTTGAAAAACAGTAGTGGTGTGGCGTATTGTGACGTAGATGGGTGGATGAATCATTGACCGAGCATCTCGTCGAGTTGCTTTTTCAGCTCGGACAGCTCGTGATCGCTCATCCGATAGGCCCCTCAAACTGTATTTCTGTTGCTTTAGTTCGATGTGATGGTCGATGTCCCTTTGAGGAGGTAAGGTTCTCGAGAGTTCATCGGGGAAGAAATTCGCAAACCTCTCGATGAGTGGTGCGAAATCTCCAGGTACCATCGCAAACTTTGTCGATGCCGATGAGGCTGATGAGGCCGATGATGAGTCAGCTACTACCACTTCCATTTCTTCCATTGGCTGGAGATGTACAAGCCATGCACAAGCTCCTCATCGTATGTAGTGCTTGGCCACATTGAGCGGTATCGGCTGCACAGGTTATCGTTTTTTGGCTTCTGCGGCTTCCTCTACTACTTCCACCTCTGCAGCTTCCGTTTTCGGCTTGTGTCCCACACGCAAAAGTTATCGTTTGGCACCGTCGATCTTCACGTACACGTTGTCGCTGTTCTAGTTGACCTACGGATTGTGTCGGTACAGAAAATGTCATCCGAGGATGATTTTGTGATCGCTCATTGGACAAGACCTCCAGACCGTCACATCCGTAGATCTCCCACTTGTACTTGTAGTGGTCCTCGGAGTCTCCGTATCTACAAGGATAAATTGACCTTGGGACCAGGGTTCTTGCCTTGTCCTAAAGCGAGGACCCGCATAGCCAGATCCATCAGCGCCGGAGCCCGTGTTCGGGCGGCGGTCAACTAGAGGGCCCGCCAGCTGCCGGCACGATTCGAGATAGCCGTGGTGTTATCGGGCTCGCTATCTCGGACAACTGGTTGCAGGCATAAAGCACCAAAAACGCATCCGACGATATCATGAGATCCTAAACCGTGCGCTAAGGATGGACAACACGATTGGAACTTGTTTTGGTATCTCGTTTTGTTTTTTCAACTATGTTACATAGAAACAAGTTCAATTTGGTTTTCCAAATTATTCGCTACCCTTTTGACTGTCATGGGCAAATGCTGGCCACTCATGTTGCCGGATCGAGCCTGAGACTGCGAGTACATAGCCGACGGGCCCTGAGGTTGTCGAGATTGGGTGACCGGGTCCTCTGGTTGGTCAGATCGGCCGGCGGGGCCAAAGGGTTGGTCACATATCAAAACGAGTCCCCGTATCCAACCGCGTAAGCAACCAGGGCTCCGAGGTCAAAGTGCCCTATCTGTAATGTCCCGTCGATGGGTTTTCCTTCAAACACTCCTGGTTTGGTCTGCAAATCCAATTTATGAACCATGTCGTTGCTCACGAAGCCGTGTGAAGCTCCTCCATCCAATAGTGCCGGTACCATTCTATGATTCTTACACCCTCGAGGTTGGACTTTTAGCAGTATCGCCGGTTTCTTGTCCTCGTACCCCTCGTCAAACTTTGCAATATCAGAAACCCTCTGCGACTACGTAGGCTGTTCATATGGGCGATTGTTCGGCGCACATCGCTCCTCATGGATAAAAGTTGCGCCTTTTACTCTTGCCATTTGCTGTTTCCCAACTCATTTTTCCGTGACATCCCTCCCCTTTTTGGCCTGTCGCTTGCTCCGGCAGTTACGAGAGATGTGCGTGACTTATCTTATTGTAACAGGCTCGCATATCTCTCTGGTCGATGGCGTCCACTTCCATCCGAATCGAGGAGTCCACCGGCTGGTTCTTTCCATTTCCAAGATAATTGTGGTTAGGAGGTCGCCAACCGTAGGATTCCTGGATCCGAGCGTTGTAGTCAGCGTTGTTGATCCCTTCTGCTGCTACAATCATCCACGGTAAGTTGTTTTGGATGCCGAAAACAGCAATTGCTCGCAGGATATTGTTGGTTTTTGCGCATCTCTCATTGTGCTCTGTTGTGTCTTCCCGGCTTGTGTACATCGGCATGCAGATGACTGACGGCGAGACTCGACGCTGATGGAGTGTCGTCCGGTGGAGCCGACGCACGCTGAGGTCTACTCGCAGTTCGCTGGAGCCTCCTCTCTCCGGCGACGTGCTCAGCTCCATCGGCAGGCCTCCTCGGCGGTCGTGCTGCCGGCGGTCACTGCCATCGCAATTGCTGTCTGCATGCGTCCAGCGCGTCCTGTCGCGTCTGTATCGTCATGCTCCGCCTAGGGTCCTTGTTGCATGCTGTATGGCCCTGTTCGGCATCATGGACCACCGTAGGCACTGCCTGGGTTCGGGCAGCCATAACTCTCTGCTACTATTTTTCTAGCTGATTCTGACCGCACGACTGCGTTCGCAGCGTCGGTATTATGGTATGGTCCAGTTTTCACGCAAAACGGACGACGCCCGGGTTTTGGGCTGTCGGGCGTCTGGCAGGGCTCACCGAGAAAACCCTGCCTGCCAGAAAATAGGTCCACAGCTATTTTCTGATTGGCTGGTGAACTGAGTAACAACTTCTACACTAGTGGGGGGGAGCTAGAACTTGGAGGGGTCTCCCATTGTTGTTTATTCTTTATTCCTAATCAGCTACTTTCAGTTTCCAGCTGCTTTCTGGCGCTAACACTGGCGCGCGCACTTCTGAGTAACAAACCCAGAGCTTCCAGACTAAGTCTCTAGAGCAGCAGACTGAGGGGGCAGCTGACTTAAGCAACTAGCGTGGAAGCCCGCACGCTGCATCAACAACGCTGCTGCCCCAACTTGCTGCCTAGCATTTCTGTCTTGGTATCAGAGCCAGAGCGTAGCAGCAGCAGGAGAAGACTGACGTACAGGTGCCAGACAACGCCGGCGGACCTCCATACGCGCCAGTGCAGGGGAAATGCTGCCGGATTTTTTCCGGCAGCATTGACCCGCCTGGTGGCGGCGTCAGAATTTTTCCCACGGCCACTGGGCCAGGGGAAATGCTGCTGGATTTTTTCCGGCAACACTGACCCCACGCTTGACGCGAGGAGGTGAGCGGCCGGCCACGTCAGGCCCTTGCTGGCGACGACGCACGCAGCGACGTCCTCCAGGTGTGATTGACAGCAGCAGCCGCAGCAGCAGCGGCGGCAGCACCAACAACTGCGGCTGCCGCCCCACAGCAGCGGCTGCATCCCCCGCTGCTGACGTCAGTGGCCGTCCGCTGACGTCACTGCTGCCGTCACTGCTGACGTCATAAAAAAAAACAAACACAGAGGGAAAACGGTAGCACTGCACACACGCAGTAGCCTCTGTTGACGTCAGCCATCCTTGGCTGACGTCACTGCTGACATCAGCAGTACTCCCAAAAAAAAACAAGGAAGGGGGCAAACAAACAAGGGACACTACACCATGGTTGGTAGTCCCCGTGAGGAGGGGTCCTCCTCTGTTGGAGGGACTCCCACCTGTCAACCGGCCTGAGGCAAACGGACTAGAAAACAGGGCCGACACAATAGCACCTGCCGTCCGCTCCTAGCATTTCAGCTAGGAGAAGATATCACCCTCAGGATCACGGTTCCACACTGAGCAGTTCCTAGGCAATCACTTGCTAGCAACTGTGTCCACTTAACACTTGGTCACTTTCGCGCGAGGTGCTAGTCAAAGACTAACTCCTGGGGCTTAGACCAACCAGTGTCTTCTTTATACTATTCCTTAGTTGGACAACTCTGTGAGGAGCATCTAAAGCCAGATTGTGTAATTAGAATGAGGAATGAGCCTGGTACATATAGTCCTAGGCCTGGCTTCTAAGGTGTGTGGG
>SZWC01017107.1:6989-20437 GCA_023375785.1 Penium margaritaceum
CACACACACACACACACACACACACACACACACATACACACACACACAGAGTTTAACATGGATATACACACAAAAATCCTCTTCACAGCTTCAAGAGAGCATGGTGCTTCAACTAATCATGCTAAAATGGAATCGCGTGCTTTTGCAGGAGGAAGAAAGGTGTCAAATAAGAACTCCCACACATTTCATGAGAGGCAACACGTGATAGAAAACATGTGAGGAACAATACGTGAGAAACAACATTTGAGAGACAACACGTGAGAGACAACGCGTGAGAGACAAGACATGACAGACAATACGTGAGAGAAAACACATGAGAGACAACACGTGAAAGGCAACACGTGAGAGACTGCACGTGAGAGACATCACACGAGAGACAACACGTGAGAGACAACTTGTGAGACACAACACGTGACATGAGAGACAAGACATGAGAGACAACACGTGAGAGACAAGACGTGAGAGACAAGACATGAGAGACAAGACGTGAGGGACAACACGTGAGAGACAACACGTGAGAGGCAACACAGGAGAGAAAAGACGTGAGAGACAAAATGTGAGGGATAACACGTGACAGACAACACGTGAGAGACAACACCTAAGAGACAAGACGTGAGAGACAAGATGTTAGAGATAATACATGAGAGAAAACACATGAGAGACAACACATGAGAGAAAACACGAGTCAACACGTGAAGGCAGAGGAGACGTGTGGGAAACCAAGTCAAGGCCCTATCCCATAGGTGGGAAGCCTAGGACTAGCTCAGAGGTGACCAGCTGCCAAAAGCCACGCGCCTGTTCTCCCACTTCCGATCCCTCATCGTCCTCCGCTGGCACAGCCATCACCTCACGCCCTGCATTCTGTCGGTCCTGAAAGCTGGCACACTGACACAGATTTATGCATGAGATGTACATGCTCATGCTCAGCATCTGGAAGAACCATGCATGGTCAAGCGCAGAGCAGATGCTTCGGCATGCGTTGCCATGGGCCAAGGACCCGGCAGTGGCCAAGGATCTGCTGCCAGGCCAGGGCTAGTGCCTGTGCTGGGGCTGGGGTGGGGACTTGGCCTTGAGCTGGTGCTTGGGCTGGGGCTGGGCCTTGTCGAATGTTTTTTTCCCTTGTTCAGTGTTGTAGGAAGGATCTGGAATGTTGTGCCCCTTGTAGAGGTATGATCCCTAGATCCGTTGTAGTGTGACTCAATTATGCTCTGTCTCTTGTGAGATATGGCCTGTGAGTACACCATGTGGGTGAATGGTTACCTTGGCCATTTTTTTGATTTGGCCAACTGAGAGGTCATGAGTTTGATCCTGGCCCCATGCACATCTTGTTTGCTGTGGAAGCTTCGAAGACAGAAAGTCCGTAGCTTCTTGGACGCTACATGGTTGATCTGTCACCTTGACACTAGGATGCTTATGTGTGAAGCCCACAGTGCAAGTCTATTGGTGATGTGGCTGGTTCAGGCCACTTCCCAGGAATGTGCCTTTGAGTTCTAGGACCGGACAGACAGCTATAAAAGGACTTGTTTTGCATGCTGATCAATTAACCCTTGCTTAATGATCTCTTGCGTATTGACGACTTGAGCTCTTCTTGAGATGTAATACTAAGGCGTTAGTACTCTTGAAGGTAAAGTGTATGCCTGATTAAGTTTGGGATGCATGACACATATCAACAAAGGAAGAAGGCCTAAAAACCTTTGTGAGATTTTTGGTTTCGCGGCTTCTCTGCCAAAGGTGGTTAGGTCAATAGTTGACAAAGGGTTATGGGCCCACTCCTCTGGTTAGGGAAGTTTCACACACGCAACCGATAAGGTCACAAGTAGTGAGAGTGCCTTCGCTCTCACTCAACTTCTCTGTTTGTAGGGCAACATCAAAAGGAGGGAGATGCAAGACATCTGTACCTTTCTACCTTGGGAGCTCACATCAGCCTACATCAGCCTACACCAGCCTTCACCTGCTAGCAACGTCCAACGTGAAGAGGGGAAGCAGCTGCCTCTTCTCACCGATAGCCTACAGCGGCCTCAAACACATGTTCATCGGAATGAACAACAGGTCCAGCAGCTGTAGCAGTTGTAGCTGTAGGGATGGCAAGGACATGGGAACAAGGGAATGATTCGCCCATCATCAAGTTTGATGGAGAGGGATTTGCGCTCTCGAAGTGGCAGTTTGAGATCATCATGGATGACGAAGATCTGCTAGGATTTCTTGACGGAACTATCCCAGCACCAAAGGAGAAGGGTGCTGACCTTGGGTCAAGCTCAACAAAAAGGCTCTCGCCATTCTTGTGTCCTCCAAACAACACTTAGTCCTTTCACACATTAGCGATTGCACAGTGGCAGCCGCGGCAAACGCAAAAATCGGCAAGGTGTTTCAGTCCTCCTCACTTTCCTACCGTCTCTTCATTTTACAAAACCTCATCAGCATGAGGCTTGGTGAAGAGGAGGATGTCTCTGCCTTTATGCGAAAGTTTGAGACACTCTTGCAGAAAGCCACCAGCATGGAGTGGGACTTGAAATCTGACATGCAGGCCATGATACATCTGATAAAGCTGCCGGAAAGTTGGGGCCCCATGATAACGGTGATTGGAGGGTGGACTCAAGATCTAGTTTCCTACAACACTGTCTATAAGTATGTGCGGAATGAAGCCATGCATCATAGCACAAGTGAAGCAAACATGGCTGCCTTTGCTTGATGGAGAAGCGGCACCTTCCGCAATACCTCCTCCTCTGGGTACAGGGTAAACAACATCACTAGTAACAGTGGAAGGGGTGCAAAGCACCAAGGAAACTACCATAACTGTCGCAAGGCTGGACACTGGGCTCAAGAGTGCCGTGCACCCAAGAGTGAGCGAGGAGACAGGGATGAATGGGGAGGGGAACCTGGTGGGAAGGATTCCACAAGCTTGATGGCTGAGTGTGCCTCCAACAAAGAGAGAACGATACTCAGGCCAGGAGCTTATGGCCTTGACTTGGGCTTATGAGTAGTGTTCTGAACCAGAACACTACTCATAAGAAGAGAGACTTCATCTCTCTTGCTCGATGCAACAAGAACTTCAGAGCCGCCAACGGCAAGGTTGAGGCAGCGGAGGGGATTGGTGACTAACTGGCCACAGTGGGTGTCAATGGTAGAGATTCCAACCTCAAGCTAGAGAGGGTGGTCTAGTTTCCCTCCTTCACAGCCAACCTTCTCTCTTTCTCTAAGATGACTGACCATGGCATGACTGTGGTCTTTACAAAGGAGGAAGCGGTGATAGTCCCTGCCAAGGACATCAACATCTCCTACTCTGCCAAGACGATTGTCGCACAACTTCCTCGCATTGATGGACTCTACGTCTTTCAGACCAAAACGATAACTTCAATGGCTAAATCTTTGGTCGAGAGTGATGATGAGGAGAGCAGCGATGTAGATTCGGATGAGGAAGGACATGTTGGATTAGCGAAAGCAGTGGCAGCAGACGATTTTGTTGGATATTGGGTGCCAAAAAAAAGTGACCAAAGTGGTTTGCTCGATAAAAATCATCAGGTCACAAAAGTGAATAGTTGATGTTTTGCTGGATCTGTAGCACTTTACGGAACTTGATTCGAAGTCCGTTTGAAGGAGATATGGATTTTCAAGGTTAGGTGGCGATGGGTCCGGTTCAAGTGATGGCTCCTGCACTACCAGTACCAATGACGGCCGCAATTATTGGCCAAGGAGGTTTGGAGCGGCCTTCAGGGTAGAAAGACGGCAGGAGATCCTTTAGGGAGCTTCAAGGAAGGTCCCCACCAAGATTACTGGCTGTGCACATGGCAGGGATGGTAATTCTCTTGTGTGAGAGTGTGACTGCCGCTCATCCCGCTAGGCTAGGAGTGTGCTAGGAGGTGAACTTTGACAGAGTGATTCTTCCCGCTCCATGTGCCAAATGAGGCGTACTTAGGCTTGTTAGAGAGCTGTGCTAATGCAATTTCTCACTCAAGAGTCAATTCAGGTATTTGCCTTCTCTGCAAACCTACATTCGCTTCCACAATTTCTGTCTGTGCAACCTGCAACTCCCTCTCACAAACAGCTAGTCCTGCCTAGGCGGCTTTTGGTGAGCCTGATCACCTCCCTGAGGGCTGCCCCAGTTTCCATCAGTGGTATCAGAGCTGGAACAAGGCTTTGTCTCAACCTTGAGGCATTCCTTGCACCCTGTTGTGTGAGAGAGCCGTTTGTGGGCTGAACGTTGCACTACAATGGCGACATCCGCTTCTGTGGTGGCCGGCGTCAACATCGCCAAGTTCGAAGGCAAGAACTTCTTCAACTGGAGCAATAACATGAAGATGGTGCTGATAGATAAGGGTCTCTGGAGCCAGGTGGATGAGAAGGAGAAGGAACCAGAAGAAAGCTCTCTCTCCCCTGTCGAGGCCTATACCTACCGCGAGAAGCGTAACCGTGCCCTCGCCACCATCTACCTCCACCTTGCCGAATGGCAGCAGCTCCTCGTCCGTGGAATCCTCACGCCAAAGGAGGTTTGGACAAAGCTTGAGTCCATTTATGCTTCTAAGTCAATCCTCATGAATATGCAGCTGCGTCGGCGCTTTCACAATGTGGAGATGGATGAGTCCGGATCCATGATTGACTACATCAACATGGTGAAATCTCTCTCTGACCAGCTTGTTGCAATTGAGGACCCTGTCAAGGAGCGTGTGCTCATGCTAACCATCCTTTCTAGTCTTCCTAGCAGCTATACCCCTCTCATTTTTGCCCTGGACTAGCGTGGGGACAAGCTCTCCCTCAATGATGTGGAGGAGAGCCTGCTTTTTGAGGAGGAGCGGGGCAAGGGAGAAGAGGGCGGAAGCGGACTGGACGTCGCTCTCATCACCAACTTTGGTCATGGGGGTGGTGCTGCACCAACGAGGGGTGATGACGGAGGAGGGAAGAAGAAGGGGAACTGCCACTATTGCAAGAAGCCGTGCCATTGAACACGCGAATGCCGGAAGAAGAAGGGGGACCTTGCTGTTGCAATGGGAGCGGAAAAACAGTCCGACGCTTCCGCAAACGTCACAGATTGGGAGAGTGGATTCGTGACAATCATCCGGGTCCTGCACGTCTCCGACAACACCGCCCTGTTCTGGATCATCAACTCGGGAGCCACGCGGCACATGACGTGTTGCCGGGAGTGGTTNGAAGAAGAAGGGGAACTGCCACTATTGCAAGAAGCCGGGCCATTGAACACGCGAATGCCGGAAGAAGAAGGGGGACCTTGCTGTTGCAATGGGAGCGGAAAAACAGTCCGACGCTTCCGCAAACGTCACAGATTGGGAGAGTGGATTCGTGACAATCATCCGGGTCCTGCACGTCTCCGACAACACCGCCCTGTTCTGGATCATCAACTCGGGAGCCACGCGGCACATGACGTGTTGCCGGGAGTGGTTCGTCGTCTACACCATCATTGAGCCTCGTCGGGTGTACATGGGGGAAAACCATGTGCAAATGGCGGTTGGGGAGGGTGAGATTGTGTTTTGTGCTTCCGTTGAGGGTAGGCACGTGGAACGTCGTGTGAAGGGGGTTCTCCATGTTCTGGGGCTGGCAGCTAATCTCCTCTCTGTTTCATCTCTCATCTCCGAAGGCATGCAGATTTGCTTTTACAATGGTGGTTGCACCATCTCTGCCCGTGCAGGCCGTGTGCTTGCAAAAGCAAACAAGGAAGACTGTCTTTACCGCCTCTACGTGGCGTCGGAGAAGGAAGCTGACTCGGCGTTGGCGGTGAGAGAGGGAAAACACGACATTGGCCTGTGGCACAGCCAGCTCGGTCACCTCGGCGTTGGCGCCATCATCTCCATGCAGCAGATGGTCCGCGGCCTGGAGCTCAAGTGGGTTAAGCAACCAGGTGCATTGGCTTGTGAGAGCTGCATTAAAGGGAAGCAAGCCCACGCTTCTTTCACGATAGAAGGGAAGGGGGCGGCTGAGCTTCTCTCACTCGTTCACTCTGATTTGTGGGGTCCCATGCCATCATAGTCCTTGTCCGGTAAGTTGTACTTTGTCACGTTCATTGATGACAAGTCGAGAAAGACGTGGGTGCCCTTCTTGGCTTGAAAGGATGAGTACTTTGATGCTTTCAAGGTGTGGATTGCTGCTACACAGAATGAGAGTGGCAGGCGGTTGAAGGTGCTTCGCACCGATGGTGGAGGAGAGTACCTCTCCAACGAATTCCGCACTTACCTCAAGCGTCGTGGGATCAAGCACGAGGTGACCCCACCTGGAACACCGCAGCTGAACGGTGTGGCTGAACGTGCAAACCACACACTCATGGAGTGTGTTCGCAGCATGCTCCAAGACGCGGAGCTCCCACCTACCTTCTGGGCGGAAGCGGTCAACACAGCCGTGTACCTGAAAAACCGGAGTCCCGCGCGCGCCGTGCCGCTGATGACACCGGAGGAGGCGTGGACGGGACGCAAGCCAACTGTGACGTACCTGAAAGTCTTCGGGTGTGGCGCATTTGTGCATGTGCCTACCGACAGCCGTAACAAGTTGGACGCAATGTCGGTGAAGGCTGCCTTCCTCGGCTACGACACCATGGTATACCGCCTCTACAACCTTGCTGCTCGCAAGATCATCCGCAGCCGGGACGTTGTCTTTCAAGAGGACTTGAAGGGCTAGAATTGGAGCCCTATGTCTGCAGTTCCACTTACTCCCGCACTTGTACCTGAAGTGGGAGAAGAACAGGCAGCAGAAGAGGGTGGTGCGGAAGATGGCGGTGATAGCGGCATCAACAAAGAGGTGGAGGGAGCTGAGAAGGAGAAGGAGCCAGCAGCCATATCTGATGAGGAGGAGCAACAAAGCAACATACAGCAGCTGCCACGACGATCCGCACACACCAACAAAGGTACAAAGGACAGTGGGGAGCCGCTGAGGCGATCCGAGCGCCTCGTAAGAAAACAGAGGCCGTTGGAGGAGGTGGTGAACCTGTGCACCGTTCCTCCACCAAAGAAGTCATCTGACCTCAAGCTTCTCTTCCTCACAGTCACAAATGATCCAGCCACATTCGCTGAAGCCATGTGCTGTACCAAGGCGGCAGATTGGCGTGCTGCAGTAGACGAGGAGTATGGTGCGCTCATGAAGAATGGCACCTGGACCCTCGAGGAAGCTCCACGTGGCAGTCGGGTGGTCCAGTGTCGGTAGATCTTCAGGCGCAAGCGTGGTGCAGATGGTAAGGTGCTCAGGGACAAAGCACAGTTGGTTGCAAAGGGGTATTCACAGACTGAGGGTG
This sequence comes from Penium margaritaceum, assembly GCA_023375785.1. Lineage (NCBI taxonomy): Eukaryota > Viridiplantae > Streptophyta > Zygnematophyceae > Desmidiales > Peniaceae > Penium > Penium margaritaceum. Next base: position 14,215 of record SZWC01017107.1, read on the forward strand.
TGGATTACAATGAGACATTTGCACCTGTCGCAAAGCTCCCATCCATCCGAGCGATCCTCGCTCTTGCTGCTGCTATGGACTGGGAGGTGCACCAAATGGATGTGACGTGTGCTTTTCTGAATGGTGACCTCAAAGAGGATGTGTACATGGAGCAGCCGGAGGGGTATGTAGTGGAGGGAAGGAGGATTCGGTGTGCAAGCTTGTGAAGGCCCTCTACAGCCTGAAGCAAGCCCCGCGAGCATGGTACCATAAGATGGATGAGCAGCTGGCTGGCCTTGGCTTTGTGCGCACTGAAGCTGACCATGCAGTCTATGGGCGCACGCAAGAGGCAAGCCAGGTCATCATCTTGCTCTATGTTAATGATCTGCTCATTGCATCTGACTCCAAGTCTCTTTTGAACGATGTGAAATAGTCTCTTGCTGCCAGGTTCGACATGAAGGACATGGGAGAGCTCAGTTACTACCTTGGCCTTCAAGTCAAGCGCGACCGGCAGCAGCAGACTTTCGCACTGTCGCAGAGCACGTACATGAGCAACATCGTCAAGCGCTTCAACGTGGCAGGAGCGTGCAAAGCAGCGACACCACTCGAAGTGGGAGCAAAGCTGAGCATGACGCAGATTCCCCATGGCATGCAAGAGAGCAGCCGCATGGAAGCAGTGCTGTACCAAGCAGCAGTTGGGAGCCTCATGTACGCTGCAGTCGGCACGGGCCTCGACATCAGCCAAGCAGTGGGAGTGCTCAGCAAGTTTTGCGCGAATCCGGGCATGCTGCATTGGGAGGCGGTTAAGCGCGTGCTGTGCTACCTTGACAGTATCAGCAGCCTTTGCCTCACCTTCAACGGCAACAACAGCCCCATCCTCATTGGCTACAGTGACGCAGATTGGGGAGGTGACCTTGACACTAGGAGTTTGACCAGTGGGTTCGTGTTTGTACTTGGGGGAGTTGCAATCAGTTGGAGGAGCAAGAAGCAAGAGTGCGTCGCCCTCTCCTCCACCGAAGCTGAGTACATTGCCTTGAGTGAAGCAGCAAAGGAAGCCGTGTGGCTGCGTGAGCTGCTGGCAAGCCTTGGACAGCAGCAAACCACAGCAACTACAATCTACTATGACAACATGAGTGCCATTGCTCTGACCAAGAACGCAGAGTTTCACGCCCGCACCAAGCACATTAACTTGTGAAATCACTTCATCCGCGAGCTCGTGGCGAAGAAGGTGGTGCAGATCAAGTTCTGCCCTTCAAGCATGATGCTGGCAGACTTCCTGATCAAGCTGCTGGCAGCACACCGCTTTCAGTAGCTGAGGGGACTGTGGACTTGTGTGATTTTTATTCTTGCAAAGTGGGAGAATGTTGGATATAGGGTGCCAAAACAAAAGTGACCAAAGTGGGTTGCTCGATAAAAATCATCAGGTCACAAAAGTGAATAGAGGATGTTTTGCTGGTTCTGTAGCACTTTATGGAACTCGATTCAGAGTCCGTTTGAGGGAGATATGGATATTCAAGGTTTGGTGGCGATGGGACCGGTTCAAGTGATGGCTCCTGCACTACGAGCACCAATGACGGCCACAATTTTTGGCCAAGGAGGTTTGGAGTGGCCTTCAGGGTAGAAAGGCGGCAGGAGGACCTTTAGGGAGCTTCAAGGAAGGTCCCCACCAAGATTATTGGCTGTTCACATGGCAGGGATGGTAATTCTCTTGTGTGAGAGTGTGACTACCGCTCATCCCGCTAGGCTAGGAGTGTGCTAGGAGGTGAACTTTGACAGAGTGGTTATTCCAGCTCCATGTGCCAAATGAGGCGTACTTAGGCTTCTTAGAAAGCTGTGCTAATGCAATTCCCCACTCAACATTCAATTCAGGCATTCACGTTCTCTGAAAACCTACATTCGCTTCCGTAATTTTTGTCTGTGCAACCTGCAACTCCCTCTCACAAACAGTTGGTCCTGCCTAGGCGGCTTTTGGTGAGCCTGATCACTTCCCTGAGGGCTGCCCCAGTTTCCATCAGATTTAGCAACAAAACCGCAAGGAAATGCAACCACCAGGGCTGCTCATTCTAGTGTGTGCACATCCTCCAAGATCCTGTGGGACAGGCGCTTTGGGCACGTGTCTCATCGTACATTGGAGCTCATGGCAAAGCAGGAGCTAGTGCGTGGGATGGAGCTAGGTGATGAAGCTGAGGGAGCCGTGATCATGTGTGAGCCATGCCTTCAAGGCAAGGCAAAAAGGAAACCTTTCAAGCGCAATGGCACCCGTGCTCTCGCACCCCTTGACTTCGTGCACTCTGACGTGTGTGGTCCTTTTTGCATCCCATCAAATAGAGGCAGCAGATATTTCCTCACATGCATTGACGACAACAGTCACAAGGTGTGGATGTCAAAAAGAAAAGTGCGGTGAAGGATACTCTGCAAGCTTTTGTTGCTATGGTTTAGTGACAGAGGAAACAAGGTGAAGGCATTTTGGACGGATAACGTTGGAGAGTACAAGCCAGGAAGGAGTGGCTCAAGACACATGGAATTCAACACCAGGAAACTGTTAGCTACTGAGCTATCCACCTCCGGCAAAGAAGTCGCGAAACCAAAAAAAGCTCACAAAGGTTTTTACACCTTCTTCCTTTGCAGGTATGTGTCATGCACCCCAAACTTAATCAGGCATACACTTCACCTTCAAGAGTACTAACGCCTTAGCATTACATCTCAAGAAGAGCTCAAGTCGTCGATACGCAAGAGAGCATCAAGCAAGGGTTAATTGATCAGCATGCAAGACAAGTCCTTTCATAGCTGTCTGTCCAGTCCTAGAACTCAAAAGCACATTCCTAAGAAGTGGCTTGACCCTATCACATCACTTGCGCTTTGGGCTTGACACATAAGCATCCTTGTGCCAAAGTGACTGATCAGCCGTGTTGCTTCCCAGAAGCAATGGACTTTCTTTCTTGGAAGCTTCTAAAGCAACCAAGATGTGCATGGAGCCAGGATCAAGCTCATGACCTCTCACTTGGCCAAATCAACAAAATGGCCAAGTTAACCACTCACCTACATGGTGTACTCACAGGTCATATCTCACATGAGACAGAGCATAGTTGAGTCACCCTACAACAAATCCAGGGGTCATACCTCCACAAGGGGCAGAGCATTCCTGATCCTTCGTACAAGACTGAACAAGGGGCAAACATATTCAACAAATCTCTCCCTTGCACCTTGCGTCAGTTTCTATCATCATTCTTCATCACTTGCGTTGACCATGCCGATACCTTGCCTGCCCGCCTGGTGGAGATCCTTGTCCAATGGCTTTGTAAGCATGTGAGCCCGGTTCAGCTTGGTGCCGACATACTCCAGCTCCACTGTTTGCTTGTAGACCGAATCCCAAGCATAGTGGTAGCGGATCTCGATGTGCTTTGTGCGCCTGGACAGAACTAGGTTCTTGGACATGTCAATCGCACTCATGTTGTCAATCTTGATGATTGTTACCGTTGCCTGTGGTCCCTTCATCTCTAAGAGCAAGCTGCGAAGCCACTGCGCCTCTTTACACACCTCAGCCAATGCAATGTACTCAACTTCAGCTGTTGACAGGGAGACACACTCCTACTTGCGACTCGCCCAACTGACAGCACCTCCATTTAGCATACACACAAAGCCGGAGGTGAATTTTCTGTCGTCGATATTGCCTCCCCAGTCAGCGTCGATGTAGCACATGAGACGGAGTGACGGGAATCCAGTGATGCCTCTAAATTGGATTCCCACGTGTCGAGTCCCCTTAAGGTAGCCCATGATGCGCTTCACAGCCTGCCAGTGGAGTGGACCAGCATTGGCCACAAACCGGCTCACCTGCTCAACAGCATGGGCTACATCTGACCGGGTGGTAACCATGGCATACATCAGAATGCACATTGTAGACTGATATGGGATACCCAGCATGTCAGTTTTCTCCGCTTCGTTGGATGGGGATATGGAGGTGGAGAGCTTGCACTCTGAGCTCATGGGTGTGCTGGCAGGCTTGCAATCTGCCATGTCGTATCGTTTGAGGATGGAGTCGATGTACTTTGTGTGGTTCAGGCTGATGGTACCTGCGGCTCTGTCACGCTTGATGGCAATGCCAAGGTAGAAGTTAAGAGGACCCATGTCCTTCATCTTGAACCTGCTACTCAGTTGCCCCTTGAGATCGTCTAGCACGTGCATTGAAGAAGAGCACAGAATCAGGTCATCGACGTACAAGACGACCAACATAGTCCCTTTGTCGCTCTCATGCACGTACATGCTAGGGTCGTTGTCGCAGTGCATGAAGGACTCCTTGGCCATGAATGTATCCATCTCTTGGTACCAAAGTCTTGGCGCTTGTTTTAGCCCATAGAGCGCCTTCATCAGCCTGCACACCTTGCCCTCGGGCGCATCAACCCCCTCTGGAACCTCCATCAGCACCTCCTTGTCAAGTTTGCCGTAAAGGAAGGCTGTCTTGAAATCCATCTGGTGGACCTCCATGTTCTTGGTAGCAGCAATGGCAAGCATTGACCGGATGGAGGCAAACGTCATAACGGGAGCAAAGGTCTCATGGTAGTCTGCACCAGGCCGTTGAGAGAACCCCTTTTCTACCACCCGTGCCTTGTACTTGTCTATCTTACCATCCTGTTTCTTTTTTCCTTTCAGCACCCACTTGGAACCCACAACATGAGCGTCGGCAGGTCTGCCCACGAGTACCCATGTCCCATTCTCCTTGATGGAGCTGAGTTCACTGCGAATTGCTTCATCCCACTCAGCTTTGTCAGGTCGCACGAGTGCCTCTGCAACAGACGTTGGCTCCTCTTGAACTATGAACGAATAGTTGAAGCCTGTCCATTCACCCCTATCTGCATCATAATGCTGCCGAGGAACTTTCAAATGTGAACTGCTCCTTGGACCTGCTTGCTGTTGCTGTTGATGTAGAGGCTGGAGGTTTGTTTTGTCGTCAATGGGGGGAGAGGTATCCTCCTCATGGTCTAGACGATCAAATACGTCGGACTCGGAGGCTGATTCCTCCGAGTCATCTTCATCAGCTTCTCTCCCTGTTGTAGTACCCAGCCCATGCCATTGTGCTGGTGCTTCGTCTCCCTCCTCAAGAAGAGTGAGCCAGTCTCCCTGTTTTGGAGTGTTCTCAAGTTCAAGAAGCTCTCCCTTACTCACTGAACGTTCGTGGAAATCCATGTCTTTGCTGCGGATGACCTTCTTAGCTCCTAGGTCTCACATTCTATAAGCTCTGTGGGCGGTGTCATAGCCGATGAAAATACACTTTCGTGCTCTTGCATTGAGCTTTCCAGGACCCTCACCCACCTGGACCTTGGCAAAGCCGGTGCAACCAAACACCTTGATATGGGAGGCGTCCGGCTTCCTGCCCAACCATGCTCCTTGAGGTGTCTTCAGCTGCTGTGTCGGCTTCTTCTTGCTTCTCCTTCGCAGAGCTGCTGCAGGTGTGAGGTTCACAAGACACGTAGCCGTGCGTGCTGCTTCAGCCCAAAACCTAGGAGGCAGCTTGGCGTCAAAGAGCATGCACCTTGTCATGCCAAGGAGGGTCTGATTCATCCTCTCTGCTACGCCGTTGCTTTGAGGTGAGTAGGGAGTAGTTTTCTGGTGTTCAATGCCCTGTGTCTTGAGCCACTCCCTGCAGGCTTTGTACTCCCCCCCATTGTCCGTCCTAAATGTCTTCACCTTCCTTCCACTCTGTCGCTCGACCATAGCGACAAAGGCTTGCAGATTCTCCTTCACCTCACTTTTCTTTTTGAAAAAGTATATCCAGACCTTGCGGCTGTTGTTGTCGATGCATGTGAGGAAATATTTGCTGCCTCCATTGGACGGTATACGAATGGGACCACACACGTCAGAGTGGATGAGGTCAAGGGGTGCGAGAGCACACGTACCATTATGCTTGAAAGGTTTCTTCTTGGCCTTGCCTTGAAGGCATGGCTTACACAAGATCCCAGCTCCCTCCGCCTCATCACCTAGCTCCATCCCACGCACTAGCTCCTGCTTATCCATGAGTACCAATGTGCGATGAGCCACGTGCCCAAAGCACCTGTGCCACAGGTTCTCTGACGATGTGCACTGGCTAGAATGAACAGCCTCGGTGGCTGCATTTGCTTCTGGTTTTGTTGCCGAATCTTTCGGTGCCACTGCTTCTGCTGCTCGAACATGTCCTTCATCATTAGAGTCTGCATCGTTGCTCTCCTCATCATCACTCCCGGCCAAAGATTCAGCCGTTGATGTTGTCTTG
>SZWC01017107.1:29647-44118 GCA_023375785.1 Penium margaritaceum
TGTGTGTGTGTGTGTGTGTGTGTGTGTGTGCGCATGCGCAGCAGGACAGGGACAGGGACGCCGCTGAGAGCTATCTGGGCCGATGACCTCCTGCTATTGGTTGCGAGGCGAGACTGGTGGATGCTGGGTCCGAGTTCAGGTCCGGTCGCGGCCGGGCCTCTGCCGTCACGTGGATAGCCACCGGGGATGACCATGCCATGTGGAAGTCCCTGATTCAACCCCGCTGGCTTAGTAAAAACTGCAGGATGGCTCATCACCTGTTTGAGAGAGGATGATGCCCTGTACCCCATAGTCTAGGTTTTGAGTCTCGAACTTGGGTGGTATGACTCTAGGTGTGCCAACCCTGGCAGAACACTATAATGTCTCTTGGGAGCTCACTGGGTTTTTCTGGACCTTGACCTTGATAACATTCCACGCCCGAGCTGCTGTGCCTTGCTTTCTATCATGGCATCAGAGCTAGGTTGAGAGGCCTGTGCAGCAGCTCATCCCCAGCCCCTCCACAGCCCTTGATCCCTTGCCCCGTAGCCCTGCCCTTGGCCGCCGACCCTCGACCCTCACTTCCGCATGTGTGTGTGGCCCATGTCCTCGTACCTGGCCAAGGACCTCGCTCTTACCCTTCAACCTGCACGGGCGGCCTCGTTCCTGGCCATCGTCCGCCTCCTTCGGCCTTCTACCTTGCGGCTGGCCGCGTCCTTCCCCTATCCTCCACACACCTCGCCTCAAGCATCGCCCTTACCTTGCTCTTCATCCGTAGCCTCTGGTCGTGTTGGCACTAGTGGGTGTGGAGGCACCCTCAAGGATGCATAGCTCTCACTGATGCACGCTACCAATGTTTGAGGAAGCCAGTGCACACCAATGGTGAAGAGTGTGTAGCACAAGGATCACGGATAAGAGTGGGCAGAACACGTCACATTCAGTATAACTGAATTGAAACACGTTTTTGTTGCTTAACACAGTGATAATACATAAGATTCTTATAGCCTATGATCAGAGCTTTCCAACGCATCCAAGCATGCCCAAAAAGGAGCAGTAAAGCCCCTGCTACGGCCGTCGAAGTAACTCTTGGTGGAGCCGAGCCGCCCACCATGCCCACAAACGGCAGTGACGGGAGGCGCTTCGACGGTGGCCTGTCGAAGCGCCCTTCCTGTCATTCCAACATGGGGAGGGGCTCGTCCTGGTCTAGGAGACCATCCACATCCATTCCTTCATGGACCATGTGCCTTTGGAGCCGATTGGAGACGAACTCGGATCACTGGCGGTGGATTATCCCGCCACCTATGGCAGGTACCAGATTCCACCCGCCCAACACCTGATATTCGGGCTAGGCTATCCTTCTGAATAGTCACTCAAATCGAGCAATATACAGCTTGATCCTCCATGGAACAATCCAAGGAATCTAAATCTGCAATCAGATCAGATTTTTGACCATTCCCCAGTGGCCAAACAAGGAAATCGGTCCACGGCAGCCACGGAAAGGGGCACAAATTTTCTAACAATCTCCCCCTGCACCGGAGCCATGATGCCCTGTCCTTGAACATCTTCCATGCTCTGCTGCCCGGCCAAGCTGCTACTGTGAGCAACTCTCCTTAGCTGCCCTGCACCAATCACAATACGTGGTGGCGGACGCCTTGCTCCCCGCTGTCGTCACTTGTGGCCACGTGCGGGACTTGGCAGCGCCCCCGTGGCATGCCTTGTGACCTCTGTTGTGTTGGTGTTGTTGCTTGCCACGACAGTTGGTTGCCTCGCCGAGACGACTTGGGAGCCCTTGCCTCCTTGCAAGTCTGCTCCCCCTCACGTGGAACAACCACACATCTTACGACATCCTCCCTCGTATGCGGAGACCTTGGACCTTCTTTTATGTCCTCCATCGCCTCTGCTTGTGCCTTGGGTGCCATTGTATCTTCAGCATCCTCGACACCTTGTGAGCTTGGCCCAACGTATTGCACACCTCTCCCACCTTGTTGTAGTGCTTCCTTGGTGCTGATCTTGGCCCTTGATGCCACCGCCTCTGCGCCTGCCGTCTTGACCAAGTTGTTGCCGCCTGCACTACCAGCACCGGCTTGCCCTTTGCTGCAACCAGCCTTGTGGGATCCATGGTGCTGCAGCTGCGATTGCTCCTTGAGCCGCTGCCTGCGCTGCTGCCGCTACCTCGCCGCAAGTCCTAGATGTATTTCCCTCTCCCCCTTCAAGAGGACTTTTGGTGCCGGTCCTTTGACCTCAGCTCCCTTGTTGCACTCCTCATGCACTTGGGTCCCCATTTTTGTAGAATGTGGAGAAGCAGAGGTCTCACTCCCCTCTCCAACACTATGTATGTTGCATGCATCATCCACCTGTTTTACAGGTTTTAGAGATGCCGACACACTTGCCACATCCTCTGTTGCATGCCCCTTGTGTGCTTGCCCTCCAACTTGAGGACTTGGAGCCACCAACGCCTTGACCACACCTTGCGGCCCGGTCCTCCGCTCAGCTACCACTACCCCCTCATAGGACTCGACAGCACCCTCTTGACCTGCCTTGTAGCCACGGTCCACCATCAATGCCGCTCAGAGCATTTTTTTCTCCGTTGGAGAGCTCAGCCACTTGCCACCGCTCTCTCCCTGCTGCACAGCCCTTTAGACCACTTCCGCCCACTTTTGTTGTGATGCACCCGCTGTCTAGCTTTCCGCCGCGCAGTGCTCTTGGTCCCGGTCCGCTGCTGCACCAAGCCGTCTTGGCTCACTTTGAGGACCTGCCCTCTTGGCGTCCTCAATCTGCTGCGTGGTCCTCCGAGCCGCCACCGACACCTCCTCTTGAGACTTGGCGGCACCTTTTATGCTCGCCTTGTGGCCCCGGTCCACCACCTTTGTAGCCTGGAGCGCGTTTTTCTCTCGTTGAGAGTGCGCCCTTTCGCCGCTCTCCTTCTCCTCAGTCCCTGAGGTGGAGCCCTGCGCACTCGACTCGCCGGCACCCCATGCCAACATTTGAGCAGCCACATTTTGGCCCTCACATCGCTGTCGTAGCTGCTCCCCTTCCACCGAGGTGTGGAGCCCCTTGTGCTCCCCTTGAGGACGCATCTCCTTACTGTCCTCGTCTTACTGAATGGTCCTCCGCGCAGCCACCACCGCTCCCGCATGGAACTCGGCAGTGCCCGTTTGGCCTGCCTTGTGGCTCCGGTACACCATTTTTGCAGCACCAGGCCCCTTTTGCCTGTTAAGAGAGCCAAGTTTCCTGTCGTTGATGCTCTCCCCTAGCTGGTCTGCCACCTGGACCACTTCTCTTGCCTCCTTGGGAGGCCATGCACCCATCACCCGGCGTCATGTTGCATAGCGTGCCTTTTGGTCCAGATCTCCCAACCCAGCGCGGATGGTACCCTCCATACCACCCACTGCGCCCTTAGGTTGCTCCCTCCTAGATGCAGCTGCAACGGCTTCCTTGCTCCGACGGCTGTCCACATCAAAGTCACGGTTGCTCCTCGTGAGGACGTCGACACGTATCCGGTACTCACCTCTTTTATGTGCACCACATGCCGCGACACGCCCACTTCCCTCCTCTTGTAGGAGGTAACCCTTCCTCGTGAAGGTCACTTCGAGTCCCTCCTCAACGAGGCGACTCACGAACAGCACCTCTTTTTCCAGGTCAGTTGCTTTGAGCTTCCTTGCCGCAGTGCCCTTCTTCCAGACCGACTCCTCCACCCGCTTTTTTCCCTCCTTGGAACACATTACCTCCATTGTGATGTATGGCAGCAGCCCCCGTTTTTTGCTTCGCCTTCTGCTCCCTCTTGGGGGTTGTGGAGGTTGCATGTCCACTGCATCCCTTGTGGTCCCAGACCACATCAGCTCCCGCAGCATGGAGCAAATCATTGTTGCACTGCATGTCGACGATTGCTCCGGCCTGTCGTCCTCTCCTAACACCCTTGTCGGAGTCCAAGGCTTCCGCTGTGCACGTCGCCTTCCAGTGGCCCCGCCAGCCACACATGTAGCAAGCCCCCTTTTGGGGCCTGTTGGAGCCTCCTCGATCCAAACACACCTACTACTTGCCTGTGTCAGGTTCTGCCATCTCAGCCCCCTTCATGGAGCGTATGGAGTCGGCGACTGACACGTTAGTCTGCTGCCCTTCTACCATCTTCGTGGCCAGATCCACAGATCCCCTTGTGCAATCCCTTCTCCAGTGGCCCTCCTGGCCACACCGATGGCACTCCCCCTTCTTGGCGTGGCGTGGACGCATCCCTTATTTCCCTTGATATCCCTCTCCTACTTGAGAGCGGACGATCCGGGCTGATGTTGCGGATGCCNGAGTCGGCGACTGACACGTTAGTCTGCTGCCCTTCTACCATCTTCGTGGCCAGATCCACAGATCCCCTTGTGCAATCCCTTCTCCAGTGGCCCTCCTGGCCACACCGATGGCACTCCCCCTTCTTGGTGTGGCGTGGACGCATCCCTTCTTTCCCTTGATATCTCTCTCCTACTTGAGAGCGGACGATCCGGGCTGATGTTGCGGATGCCGTCCTTTGCTCCACCACGGTGATTTTGGTCCACCGGTAGCATACCACTTGTGCTGCCTCTTCAAACGTCAGCATTTTGTCCCCTAGATCACCATCGTTGGCTATCTTAGAGGCCCGACTATTAGGAAGGGCATGGAGAAGTGCCGCCCATCCCGCCTGGTGACAGCGGGAAACCATCGTCTCGACCGCTCGCGCGTGCTCCGACGGGCAGGTCTCCTCATCAACTTGGAGGGTGGAAAACCGTTTGATGAGGAGGAGACGTTGTTCAAGACACGACAGGTTGTGTGCATCGCGGAGTCGTAATCCAAGCCTCCGCGGCCTTTGTGCATCCTTGGACATGCGCGCGTTTTGCCGGGAACAACGCCTTCGCAATCACAGCAAGCGCCTTATTGTTGTGCTTCTCCAATGCCTCCACCTCCTTGGCCGTCACGGACGTCGCAGGAGCTCTCTCTTCACCTCTGACCAGCTCAAGCAGTCCCTTGTCATCAAGGTAGACCTCCATGGTCCTCCTCCACAAGGGGAAGTCCCTCCCGTCAGATGGGAGGACGTCTATGTTGCTCTCTTGCTCGGTCATTGTCATGGCGCTCGGCGGTAGCGTGAAAGTTAAGAAGTTAGGGTCCTTCTAGGCACGTGGGCCCATAACCCTTTTGTTGGCACTAGTGGGTGTGGAGACACCCTCAATTATTCCTAGCTCTCACTGATGCATGCTACCAATGTTTGGGGAAGCCAGTGCACACCAATGGTGAAGAGTGTGGAGCACAAGGATCACGGATAGGAGTGGGTAGAACACGTCGCACTCAGTATACCTGAATCAAAACACATTTTGGTTTCTTAACATAGTCATAATAAATAAAATTCTTATAGCTTATGCTCAGAGCTTTCCAAACCATCCAAGCATACCCAGAATGGAGCAGTAGAGCCCCTGCTACGGCCGTCGAAGTAACTCTTGGTGGAGCCGAGCCGCCCACCATGCCCACGAATGGAAGTGACAGGAGGCGCTTCGACGATAGCCTGTCGAAGCGCCCTTCCTGTCATTCCAACATGGGGAGGGGCTTGCCCTGGTCTAGGAGACCATCCACATCCATTCCTTCATGGCCCATGTGCCTTTCGAGCCGATTGGAGACGAACTCGGATCACTGGCGGTGGATTATCCCGCCACCTATGGCGGGTACCATATTCCACCCGCCCAACACCCGATTTTTGGGCTGGGCTATCTTTCTGAATACTCACTCGGATCGAGCAATTCAAAGCTCAATGCTGCATGGAAAAGTCTAAGGAATCTAAATCTGCAATCAGATCAGAATTTTTACCATTCCCTAGTGGCCAAACCAGGAAATCGATCCACGGCAGCCATGGCAAGGGGCACAGTTTTCTAACAGGTCGACCCAAATCCCGCAGCCCTGGCCTCTGGCTGCCACCCTCCACTCTCGTCCTGCTACCTTCAACCTTGACGTTTGCGAGGTTCGTCCTTGCGATGGCCGTCACTCCAACCTTCCTTCCATCTGTCCCTCTGCCAAATCTCGTCCTTGCAGCATTAGACAAGTTTCAAGCGCGCCATCCATGCCTACAGAATCTCATGGCAGAGTCGTAACAATGGGATCTGTCTGTGCAAAGGCGCACTAATTTGGGTCCCCACCTACAAAATTTTGGTCTAACATCCACCAGCCACCATGTTCATTTTTTGCCAGAGCCTAGCAAGCCAGGCTACTGACAATGAGGGTCGGCATGTTGATCGCCTCTCAGCTGCATCAAACTTCACCAAAAACCTCATCTACAAGCAATGGTCCACGCTCTTCATTGACTGGGCCAAAGACATCGGCATCTGGCTCTTCTACAACCCAAAATCCACCCATCGTCTTCCACTTGAGGAAGCATCCCGTGCCGTTTGCCTCCTCAAGCACCTCGTCCCTGCAAAGCATCTTCTTCCTCTGCAACGCTTTTCTGGATTCGATGTCGAGGACATCGGAAGTGGCGATGAGGGGGAAGAGGGAGAGAACACCGGTGCAACGGCTCAACCTGCCCAGCCACAGGAGGCATGGCTGTATATGCAAAATAGTTATGTATTTGTGTCCCAGGCTGATGGTGAGCGAATCCAGCGAGACCTTCCCAACATCCGGATCCGTCAAGGGGAGGCCATCGAATCATACTGGAACCGTGGCCTCATGCTCCACGTCAACTTGGATGTCTACCCCCTCGAGATGTCGGAATGGGCATTTGCCACACATGTGGTGGGATGTCTTGGTCCGAGGTGGCCGAGCGTCATGGAGCTCATGCGCTCCAACATGGCTCATCTGCGCCGCACCAATCAGATTCTCAACTACACTTACACGCAGCTAAGGGCGCAAGAGGCGGACAACTGCTTTGACGCTGAATTCAAGTAGGATCTAGCCACCAGCGCTGTGGCCACTACGACTGTGACAACGAGGGGCAGGACCTTGCAGGGAACTGCAGCCAACAACAGCAGTTGCGGATAGGGTGGAGGCAGCCTTGCTGGAGGTTGAATTGGCGGCCAGGCCACATGCTACAACTGCCAGCAACCTGGCCATCACCACAAGCACTGCCCTCATCCTCCTCAGCCAGGGCGTAAGGACCACATTCGTGGTGCACGCAAACGCTGGGAGAGGAGACAGCAACGTCAGCAGCTGCAGCCACAGCAGCAGGACTGCCCACAGCTCTAGCACCAGCTCCCACAGCAGTATCAGGGTGGCCGCGTGTACGTCGTTGAGCCAGCACCTGTGGAGCCGAATGCACCACAGGGATGGGAGTGGCTGGGCGCAACACCAGCCGCGGGGGCAGCAGCAACTGCTGGAGCCGAGGCTCCACCTCGCCACGCACGTGCTCAGGGTCGTGACAACACGGGCCAGCAAGCCGCCTTTGAGCGCCTCCTTGATGAGATGGCTGAACTATGCGCCAACTTGGCTAACCAGGGAGGTGGGAGTTGTGATGGTCGAGAGGGAACCGGGAAAGCTTTGAGTGTGAGGGATGAGACGGATGCATGCACAGGTGCTCGTGATCTGGCGTTTGAGGGAGTATGGATGGAAGAGTGGCAGAGATAGAGAGAGAGAGCATGCTACGAGTACATGTGGAATGTAGAGCGGAGCAACCCATTCATAGTGAGGATGACATGGCAAATTGCAAGGTCACTTCTTGTGACAGAGAGGCCGACGGGACGTGGGCAGTAGACTCAGGAGACACACATCACATGTCTCCACGACGGGACTGATTATGTATGTTGGGCCCTGTTGGCACTATCCGATCAGTTTGCACTGGGTCTGGCGAGGCACTTGAAGTGCGAGGGGTGGGCACAGTGCGCTTGCGAGGACCCATGGGAGAGTTGTACTTGACAGATGTACTCTATGATCTTGACTTGCAGCTGAGCATACTGTCCACATCCACTCCTGATTGCTCAGGCATGGCATGTGCGCGATCACTATGCATAACTGCAAGCTCGTGTTGTGTTGAGTGGCAAGAACATCAATGGCTTGTACAGGGTGCAGACCACTGCTGTTGATAGCTCTGTTGATACTCGTGTCCTGGCTGCTCACACGTCGTCTGCTCATACTCGTTTGTTGCACCACTGCCTATGTCATGTTGGCACTTCTGCACTGTGCACCATGCTACATACCTTGCCTTCGGATGGTCTCAACAAAGTGACCTTCACTGCGCCTTATGGCACCGACTGCTTAGACTGCGCCCAAGGGAAAATGCACCGTCTTCCATTCCCTGAGTCTGCCAACCAGTCAAGTCTTCCACTACAACTTGTCCACTATGATGTGCTCGATCCTCTCCCAGTTGAGTCGTTGGGAGAAAGAGCACGGTATGTCCTCACTCTCATTGATGATTACTCCCGCTTCACATGAGTGTACTTTCTTTGTGCAAAGAGCGAGGTCGAGGATGCTCTTTGTGACTGGCTCCCTCGTGCCCAGCGTTAGTGTAACCAGACCTTAGCTACCTTCAGATCAGACTGAGGAGATGAGTACCTTGGTCCAACTGAGAGGTACGTCAAGTCCATGGGCATTGAGCCCAAAATCAGTGCTCCAGAGACTACCCAACAGAACGGGGTGGCTGAGCGTTGGAGCCGCACGATTGGTGATGGTGTCCGCACAATGCTGGTTGAAGCCGGTTTGAGTCAGTCGTTCTATGCTGAGGCCATCAAGTATCTCACATGGGTGTGGAACATAATCCCACATGGTCCCTTGTCCTCTAACATCACACCGTGGGAGAGGTGGCATGGGAATCGACCCGACCTGCGACTTGCCAGGGTATGGGATACAATGGCTTGTGTGTGGTACAAGAAGGATGACCGTACTGGCAAACTCTCGCCTCGGAGTCACATTTGTGTATTCCTAGGGATAGCATCACAGTCAAAAGCCTACAGGTTTTGGGACCCCGAGGCAAGGAAAGAGGTGAGATTCGTGAGGCACTCTTCTACGAGCATCTCACGTATGCTCTATTCAAAGCAGACCACCAACGACCTCTACCGACAGAGGTCACAGGACCTGTCTTCTCTGATCATGTCTTGTTTGATGCTCCAATGCGTGTGTCCAGCCCCACGGAGCCCCCTCGTGAGCCTTTTGTAGCTCATATCCCTGAGGTCTCCAATGAGGTATCCAACCATGATGACCACGAGAGCGTGGGAGAGTCTGAGAGGTTGGGAGGGTCGTCCCGCCAGATGGATGAGGCACCAATGAGCGATGGGCCTGATTCCCCTCCTGGGGTCATCCAATTTAGTTTCCCGGAGTTTTACTTCCCAAGTCCCATTGAGCAGGCACTAGATGAGCTCGGTCAACACGAGTTGCCTGTAATTCCAGCCTCACCAGCAGACTCCCCACAAGACCGGCGTGTCCCAGTCGAGGTGTTCGAACCCTTCTCCTGGACTCCCGGTGGTGGTCTTCGAGAGCGACCCCCATCCTCACGACAGGGACTTGAACTCACCATGCACCCCAACCATCCAGATGGTGCATATGTGCCTTTTCTTGAGTCAGCACACGCCGAGGATGCGACAGGGCTTATGGAAAAGCCAGTGGGCTCCTATGCAGGAGGTGGAGCCATTACACAGACCACTAAGGGGGGAAAAACACCTCTACCTAGCCCGCTCACCGTCAAAGATGCCCTCAGACACCCTGACATTGTTGAGTGGCAGAAGGCATGTCAGGCTGAATCAGACGCCCTTAAGGCCCATGGGGTCTTTGAGCTGGTTGATCTCCCACCTGGACGGAAGGTTGTCGGTTCCAAGTAGGTGCTTAAGACCAAGAAAAAGAAGGATGGGACACTAGAGCGGTACAAATCCTGCCTCACAGCAAAGGGCTTTTCCCAAGCAGGGTATTGCTTGGTGTTGTGGCAAACCGGGACTGGGAGTTGCATTAGATGGAAGATAACAACACGCTCCTCTATGGGGCCTAAGAGGAAAATGTATACATGGTACAGCCTCCAGAGTTCGAGAATGGCACAAACCAAGTGTGCCGCCGGCAGAAGGCCTTGTATGGCCTGAAGCACGCACCTGGATGTTGGAGCAAGGAGATTCCTGGCACCTTGTCTGGAGGTGGGTTTTGTCAGAGCACAACAGACCCTGCACTTTTTATCGGTACCACACCGAAGTGTCTCGTGTACGTCCTCGTCTATATTGATGACCTCTTGACCGCATCACCCAGTATGCCGGCTGTGATTGTTGTTAAGGAGCTTTTGTGGACAGAGTATCAGATGAAGGACCAGGGAGAGGCAGACATGTTACTTGGCATGCAGAGCGAGGGCTCTTGTCCTTAAGGAATGCTATGTGTGCACCAGGAGGGGTCCGTGCGCACGCTGGCAGAGAGGTTTTCTGATGACCTCCAGCATGTCCGCCATGCCTTGACGCCAATGGCCCCTGATGGTGAAGTCCTCGTGAAGCGCATCCCTTTTGAGAGTCTAGGGAGTGAGGCCCCTCCGACACCCTACCAGGCGATCTTGGGGTGCCTCATGTACCTTTCCACCACCACGCGCCCAGACGTTGCTTGCCCTGTGAGCATCCTGGCACAGCATGCACAGGCCCATAGGAGTTGGCACCATGATACTGTGGTTCATGTCTTACGATACGTGGTGAACACTCCAGTTCCTAGCCCAACCGGGACTGGTTTTGGTTGAAGGGTTTAATGGTGTCGGGTCAGTCCCCGTGCCCATCGAAGGATACAGTGACAGTGACCGGGCGAGTGATGCACATGCTCAGAGTGGAGGAGGGTACGTCTTTCTTCTTGGGGGAACAACCGTATCTTGGCGCAGTAGCAAGCAAGGATGTGTTGCACGCAGCACAGCCAAGGTTGAGTACATGGCCCTGGGGTCTGCTGCATGTGAGGTTGGCTGCATTGCTTGTTATGTGAGCTGCATGTTCCTCTCTCGCACATTCCCATCAAGTGTGAAAGCACAAGTGTGCAGGCTATCGCATGCAATGATGGTGTGCTCCACACTCGCACTAAACACATCAATGGTGAGCACCATTTCATTCATGACCTGCTTGCTCGTGGCATCATCAGTGTGGTGGACGTGCGCACAAGAAAGCAGCTTTGACCAAGTCACCATCTTGCACTTTCTTCCAAGACAATGTACTCGGCAATGGCATGACACGCTGTCTACAACCACTTGAGTATGACTGGTCCCATGGTGCATTCACACACATGCACGCATTCGGTCCATGGGAGAGTGTTGAGTTCTGTCCCTATGCGGGTGTCTGTGTGTGTGTGTGTGTGTGTGTGTGTGTGTGTGTGTGTGTGTGTGTGTGTGTGTGTGTGTGTGTGTGTGCATGCGCAGTAGGACGGGGACAGGGACGCCGCTGAGAGCTACCTGGGCCAATGACCTCTTGCAGTTGGTTGCGTGGCGAGACTGGTGGACACGGGGTCCGAGTTCAGGTCCGGTCGCGGCTGGGCCTCTGCCGTCACGTAGATAGCCAAGGGGAATGACCACGCCATGTGGTATTCCCAGTTTTAACCCTGCCAGCTTAGTAAAAATTGCAGGATGGCTGAACACCTGTATGAGAGAGGATGGTGCCCTGTACCCCATAGTCTAGGTTTTCAGTCTAGAGCTTGGGTGGCATGACTCTAGATGTGCCAACCCTGGCAGAACAATATGATTTTGCTTGGGTGCTCATTGTGTTTTTCTGGACCTTGACCTTAATAATCTTCCACAACCCAGATGATGTGCCTTGCTTTCTATCAACACATTTATGAAACTTGGCAGCCCTCACGGAGGTGATCAGGCTCACTAAGAGCCACATAGGCAGGACCAACTGTTTGTGAGAGGGAGTTGCAGGTTGCACAGACAGAAATTACGGAAGCAAATATAGGTCTGTAGAGAACGCAAATGTCTAAATCGACTCTTGAGTGAGAAAGTACATTAGCACAGCTTTCTAGAAAGCCCAAGTACGCCTCATTTGGCACATGGAGCTGGAAGAACCACTCTGTCAAAGTTCACCTCCTAGCACACTCCTTGCCTAGCAAGATGAGCGGCAGTCACACTCTCACACAAAAGAATTACCGTCCCTGCCATGTGTACAACCAATAATCTTGGTGGGGACCTTCCTTGAAGCTCCCTGAAGGTCCTCTTGCCGCCTTTCTACCATGAAGGCCGCTCCAAACCTCCTTGGCCAATAATTGTGGCCGTCATTGGTGCTGGTAGTGCAGGAGCCATCACTTGAACCGGACCCATCGCCACCAAACCTTGAAATCCATATCTCCCTCGAACGGACTCCGAATCGAGTTCTGTAAAGTGCTACACAACCAGCAAAACATCCTCTATTCACTTTTGTGACCTGATGATTTTTATCGAGAAACCCACTTTGGTCACTTTCTTGGCACCCCATATCCAACATTTTCCCACTATGCAAGAATAACAATCACACAAGC
Source organism: Penium margaritaceum (assembly GCA_023375785.1). Classification (NCBI taxonomy): domain Eukaryota; kingdom Viridiplantae; phylum Streptophyta; class Zygnematophyceae; order Desmidiales; family Peniaceae; genus Penium; species Penium margaritaceum. The sequence continues at coordinate 41,999 of SZWC01017107.1, forward strand.
CCACACTTTCCCCTCAGCTGCTGAAAGCGGTGTGCTGCCAGCGGCTTGGTCAGGGATCCTGCCAGCATCATGCTTGCTTCATGCCCTAGAGGGCCTTCACAAGCTTGCACACTAAACCTTCCTTCCCTTCCACAACATACCCCTCCGGCTGCTCCATGTACACATCCTCCTCAAGGTCACCATTCGGAAATGCACACGTCACATCCAGAGCAGCAGCAAGAGCGAGGATCACTCGGATGGATGGGAACTTAGCGATAGGTGCAAATGTCTCATTGTAATCCACACCCTCCGTCTGCGCAGACCCCTTTGCAACCAGCCGTGCTTTGTACCTGAGAATCTTACCACCCGTACCACGCTTGCGCCTGAAGATCCACCAACATCCAATCACCCGGCTGCCGCGTGGAGCCTCCTCGACAGTCCAGGTGCCATTCTTCATGAGCGCATCATACTCCTCGTCTGCTGCGCCACGCCAATCTGCCGCCTCAGCGCTGTGCATGGCTTCAATGAATGTGGCTGGGTCATCGGTGACTATGAGGAAGAAAAGCTCGAGATCAGACGACTCCGTTGGTGGTGGAACGGTGCACAAGTTCACTAGCTCCTCCAGCGGTCTCTGTTTGTTTGCAAGGCGCTCGGATCGCCTCAGCAGCTCCCCACTCTCCTTTGCACCTTTGTTGAGGAGTGTTGACCATCGTGGCAGCTGCTCTGTGTTGCTTTGCTGCTCCTCCTCATCAGATTCCGCTGCCAGCATCTTATCCTTCTCAGCTCCCTCCACCTCCTTGTCGTTGCCGCTGTCACCGCCATCTTCTGCACCGCCCTCTTCTGCTATCGGTACTTCTCCCACTTCTGGTACAAGTGTGGGAGCAAGCGGAACTCCAAACATAGGGCTCCAAGTCCAGCCCTTCAAGTCCTCTTGAAAGACGACGTCACGGCTGCAAATGATCTTGCGAGCAACAAGGTTGTAGAGGCGGTATCGCATGGTGTCGTAATGGAGGAAGGCGGTCTTCACCGAATTTGCGTCCAGCTTGTTACGGCTGCCGGTAGGCACGTGCACGAATGCGCCACACCCGAAGACTTTCAGGTGCGTCATTGTTGGCTTGCGTCCCATCCACGCCTCCTCCCGTGTCATCAACGGCACGGCGCGCGTGGGACTCCGGTTTTTCAGGTACACGGTAGTGTTGACCGCTTCCGCCTAGGAGGTTGGTGGGAGCTCCGCGTCTTGGAGCATGCTGCGAACATGCTCCACGAGTGTGCGGTTTGCACCTTCAGCCACGTCGTTCAGCTGTAGTGTTCCAGGTGGGGTGACATCGTGCTTCATCCCGCGACGCTTGAGGTAAGTGCGGAAGTCGTTGGAGAGGTACTCTCCTCCACAATCAATGCAAAACACCTTCAACCGCCTGCCACTCTCATTCTGTGTAGCAGCAATCCACACCTTGAAAGAATCAAAGCACTCATCCTTTCCAGCCAAGAAGGACACCCATGTCTTCCTCGACTTGTCATCAATGAACATGACAAAGTGCAACTTGCCGGACAAGGACTATGATGGCATGGGACCGCACAAATCAGAGTGAACGAGTGAGAGAAGCTCAGCCGCCCTTTTCCCTTCCATCGTGAAAGGAGCGCGGGCTTGCTTTCCTTCAATACAGCTCTCAAAGCACCTGGCTACTTCACCCCCTTGAGCTCCAGGCCGCGGACCATCTGCTGCATGGAGATGATGGCGCCAAAGCCGAGGTGACCGAGCCGGCGGTGCCACAGGCCGATGTCATGTTTTCCCTCTATCGCCGATGACGCTGAGTTGGCTTCCTTCTCCAACGCCACGTAGAGGCGGTAAAGACCGTCCTCCTTGTTCGATGTTGCAAGTACACTGCCTGCACGGGCAGAGATGGTGCAACCACCATTCTCAACGCAAACCTGCATGCCTTCGGAGATGAGAGATGAGACAGAGAGGAGGTTAGCTGCCAGCCCCGGAACATGGAGCACCCCCTTCACACGACGTTCCACGTGCTTACCCTCAACGGAAGCACAAAACACAATCTCACCTTCCCCTACTTCCATTTGCACATGGTTGTCCCCCATGTACACCCGACGAGGCTCGATGACGGTGTAGACAACGAACCACTCCC
>SZWC01017107.1:50283-61307 GCA_023375785.1 Penium margaritaceum
GACACACACGGGCAGCAGTGCTGACAGGACCGAAAGTGCCCCTCCAACCAATACACGACTTCCATGCCTGCTATATGCAAACCACAGCCCCTCCCCTCATTACCTCTTCCTCATCTCCTTGAGGATAGGAGTGTCGCTCCTGCATAAGTAGGAGGGGGAGCGACAGGGGGCAGGGGAGGTTCAGGGGGCAGGCAATAGCTTGCGAGCGCTTGCATGGGGTGGCGGAAGGGGGCAACAAAAGCACATGTTGAATGACGGACGGGGGAGTGGGGGAATGAAGGGAATGAGGATCCAGTGGGGCAAAGAGACTACAATCTTCTCTGCTGGCGAAAGCTACGTCTATTCACACACTATCCAAAAATTGGCCTGTTCTCTTCACAATGGCCGGACTCTGCCCATCCTTCTACATTATCCATCGGCCTGAAGAACAGGGCCATGTCATGCCCTTTTACCTCCATAAAGGCCTGGTGCAGGCAGTGTTCTTCTTCAATGAAGTGCATGACCAGGAAGGGACAAACATGATGCATGGTCGTGTTAGACGATGTGATCACGTATAATCCAGGTTTCCTGGCAATCGTTTTGCCAAGAAAAAAATTGCCGCTTCCACTCGCACTGCATCCAATCAGTGGAGTACACACCCTAGAACAAGAGGAGTGAGGAAAGGGGGGGCACACAAACTAGGACGAACCGGACGGTGCAGGGAGACACCTGTGGGATGAGCAGAGAGGGCAGAGGGAGCTGAGGGGAGGAAGAGATGGCAGAAAGCTGGAGTACGTGGCAAGAGAAGCAGCTGGACCAAGTTGGAAGGAGGAGAAAGGCAAGGGAGGGTGGGTTCACACGGGTAGTGGAGGCACCAAGGTTATGAAGGAGTCGAGGGAGGGGGGTCATCAAGAGGGGGTGCATGAGGCATCTGGCATGACCACAGGTACAGCCATGAAAAACAGTCAGGCTGACACGTGCGACAAGACATCCGTCACGCACCTCATCCAAGAAGTGCACATACCTAAGAATCACGAGTGGCGGCGAGAAGGCTGATCCCGAGCACTGCTCGAAGCCGTTGAGCGCGAAGTAAAATGGGCGCGTCTTCAAGCGCGTCATAATGCTCAAGCAGCCTGCCGACCTGCATGTGAGAGAGTTGGTTCAGATCGCGAAGTGTGGCCGGAAAATTAGGTGGCACCGCCAAGTCCCTCAGCCTTGGCACTGCTGAAAGTGGGGCTTCCAAGTTTGTGACTGCAGCGTTTTTGGCCAACGCCAGGAGTACAGAAGGATGGTGCCGGTTCTTGAGCTCTATGACATCTTCCCTGAGCTCTGTGATATCTGCCCTGAGGGCCGTCAGGCTACCGTTCAGCTCGTCCAGCCGCTGCAAAACCGGTTCCAGAGCAGCCTGGACTTCCGGTTGCGCCTGCACCTTGGCTCGGTGTTCTGCTCGAAGGACGGTAGCCACCTGCTTGTCATTCAGGGCCTGAGGAACCTTGCTGCGGAGCAAGATGGACTCATGAGCAGCTAGTGCAAGATCGACTAGGCGACCGTCGTCATCGTGTGCCGCCTCCTCTGGATCTGGAAGGAGTGCCGGGATCTCCTCCAACTCCGGCTTATCCGGATTCCGGCGGGACGACCTCATGGCGTCGAGCCGTCGAACAAGCGCGCCATAAACGTGTCCTACTCCACAGTACGAGACGATGAGCACTGGCCTACAGGTATTCTGGAGCAGGGTGCCTGAGGGTTTGTGGTCGGACGGCCGTGTGATCGGCGAGCTCACGGGCTAAGGCCGAGGTCTCAGGCCATCACCGATGGGCTTGAAATTTCGACGACAAAAACGGGCTGATGGCCCTCCGTTCCGGCGTGAAGGTTCGCGTTTCTAACCGCCCCCGTAGTTGGCTCCAACACATTTCCTACGGCTACTGCGCCAATCGACATTCGCGCCAGCGACGTCACCCCTGCAACAAGGAGCTCGGTCAGACCTCAACCGTTGGCCCCTCTAAATACAAAAGGCGGGAGAATTTTAATCGAAATATCAGCCGTCATATTAAATTTCAACGTTCCCGCCCATTTTCTAGCCCCCATCTGATGGCATGAGACTGCAGCCTAAGGGTGCGTTGGGCCTCGGCCGTCTGTACGCAGGAGGAGTCGACTTGGAGGTCAGTCAGACCTCATCTCATGGACCTTAAATAAACGGGCGGGAACAGTGAAGCTTCATCCAACGACCGATTTTGAGCCATTTGATACACATCATGGTCAGTCCATCAACCATTGCTCATGGGTAAAAAATCGACCACTTTCCCGCTTGTACTTGACCGTTGCATTTTTTGGAGGCTCCAAACAGGCTTGCGAATATTGCTCGTCAGCGAAAAAAGCAGGTGTTATTTGCCAAGATGGCGGTGGATTCAAACGGGCCCTTCCACATGCGCGCCCTTTCAGGCTCCGCCCATCAACCTTTTTGCACGACGGCCACTTGATGGGCAGCACCGCGACCGTTCACCTGCAGTCACCCAACGTCCATGTGCGAGACAAGAAGAAAATGATTTTCCCCAGTCCACATGAAGCTGGTACCCTACAACCGCTAGGGGTGTTGTACATCGGCGTGCGAGCTCGTTCAGCCGTGCCTTCCTCCAACTCTCACCCGACCTACCTGTAGAGCGCTCTAGTACGCCATGGCCGACCAGACAAATGCCACAAGGCCACGTTCCCGTGTGGGCAGTGACGAAGAATCAATCCCGATCGCGCATCGGGGCCTCGCAACAGATGCGAAGGTCCATACCTTCACGGACGTCTGCCGGCATGGTGAAGACAATGAGGACATGCAGTTCCTGAAGGAGATGCCTTCCGCCTTCATCTGCGTAGATGGGAAAGAGGGCAAAGCATGCAACGTTGCCAACGAGGAGGATGCGCCAGTTCTCCGTGCAAAGCCAGCGCCATGGGGGACCATGCCAGTTGCCCCACATGCAGCAATGGAACCCCCCGTTCATTCACCGCCCCGCCCTCCCTTAGGCCGCAAACCCGAGCACAGCAAAGCACCAGGCTAGTCAGCGTTCTTAAGAAGCTTGCCTGGCTAGAGACGACCCCAGCCAGCGCAATACGGCTCGTCGTCGCCCCCACAGTCTGGGATGTACAAGAAACCACGGATCCTGTTCAAGCCACACGTCACAAGCCCTCCGCCTGTCACCAGCCCTCCACCGTCATCAGCCACAAGTCCTGCCCCACAACAACAGAACGAGGCACAGGGAGGCGCAAACTCACCGCGGTCTCAAGTTAGCGGGGGCACCGCATTCTATAGTAGCGTCGGCGAGACGCTACTCATACCTGAAAGGGTACATGTACGGTTTTCCCACAAAATTTGATAGTGTGTATGCCCCACCTGGCAATCGGAAGAAAACTAACCTCTTATATAGCATTTGGAAGAATAGTACTCCCCTACCCACTTGCCTCAGAATTTTGACACTTTATCCGCAAACATTGTTATGACGATGGGCATACACGAGTACCAAAACCCACGAGAGACCTATGTTTTTCTTTGTCACTCCTAGCCCGCTTCGCGACCTAGTTGCGGCAAATGTTTCCGTGATCGGAGGAAATTCATCGGAATACCCCGAAATCCTCGCGTGTTGACGACCATTTTCCGGTCACTTCCACATCTCGCCGGAACCTAGTCACGGCGATTCCCGACATTCAAGACTACAAAGGATGACCTCTCGAGCGCCTCCAACAAACCTTGCAAACCTCAAATTCCATCTTGAAGCCCCCCATCAAACCAACGAGGGACATCTCGAGGCAGTAAATGAGAGAACGACGTCGCGTCACGCGAGCCGCTGAATTACCAAACGACTCGACCGAGCCACATTCTCTCACTCTCGCCATTTGTATTTACACTATCAAGTTTCGACACTTTCACCGTGACAACAAGTATACTTTCTGCTTCTCAAAAATAACCAACTTACCCCATTCTTGTGAAAAGTGACAAAATCCGTTTCCAATTTTGAACCACTTCACTTCCGCCAGCGTAAAACCTGGTATCAAAGCACATCGGCCCGGGCGGAGCACTAGACTAATTTGTACTTTAACTCATGACTCGCATGTGTCTCCCAGCACATCAACACCAAAGAGAAGTTTGCAAACCTCGAGACGATGTCGGCGCACGAAGCGAGCACACCCGGCTACAAGCACCGGTAATCGGCGAAGACACCGGCTATGGCAAAAGTGATTGATTATCTCCAGGACAAGGTATTGTGACTGGTAATCTTCGGGACGAGGTGTTGTGATCGGTTCCCGAAACCTTGCGGTCCCCCGTCGCGAGGACAAGGGGACTTTGACGGACGGGAGGAGACGAGAGGCTGGGGGCAAGAGGGACGCCCCCGCCAGTGCAAAGGTTTGCGCACAGGGACCCCCGCAAGACAGCATAGGCAAACGGTGGGCCGGCATGCAAGAAGCCAACCTGCGGAAAAGATCAGGAAGGCTGGCCCGTTGGCTGGCCATCATAAAAGGCTTCGTCGGCGGGCGACTTTGGCCTTGATCCGACGTCTTTGATTTTGCGCTCATTATTTGCACTGGTGTGATCAGCGGGAATTGTTTCAAATGTGGGATTACTCTCCTGCAATTTGGTCCCTGAAATCATGGGAAGTCGGTCCTGATTTTCTGGATGCAAACCATTGCATGTTGCCGCTGGGGTTTGAACCCGCCAACGACCACTTCCGATGCGCATTCTTCGATGAACACACATCGGCCTAGCGTACCATTTGTGAACCATAGGCGGGCCGTCGGTTGCATCAACCAAGGCCGTGAAACACGTAAGAAGGGTGTCTGTTGTTGCTACCCAGAACTTGGTTTGAAATACGATGGACCAACCGAGAGATACCCGATCCGTATGATACTTGAACGCCACGCAGCTGTTCAAGAAGCCATTCTTGCCGTCATTGTACTCATTTTGCGACGAATTTTCAACCGAGTTGTGGGAAGGCCCATTCACACAAGCATACTCACAGGGCAGCAGTGGTTGACTGAGTTGCGAGGCTCTTCAATATGTCTCGCATGACAGCTCAAACGTGGGAGAGCATTGTGGCCAGAATCCGCAGCTGTGGACTCGTCCGTGACACGCAGCTGACCATGTAGGAGAAGATGCTCATGTACAGTGAATGTGTCTGCTACGCATTGCTAGTGCGCATGCTGATGGAGCGCTTCCAACGCGGCCAGGCAACAGTGAGGTGGTGGCTACTCTTGTCTCCCTCGCACTCGAAGTTATTCGGCAGGTACAACCAGAGGATCCGGTCGCACCAGAGTGGGAGAGCCGGCGTGATAACCTCCCCTGGTTCAACGATTGCGTGAGAGAGATTGACGGCACCCACGTCTGCATCGGCTTCCGCTCCTCCACTCGCCGTGGGGCCTACTTTGATCGGTTCCATCAACTCACACAAACCTGCCTTGCTTCATGCAACCAATCCCTCCGTTTCACCTTCGTTTCAATCGGCTGGGAGGGCTCTGCCCACGATGCGCGGGTATTTATGGACGTGATGCACAAAGGTTTCCATCTACCGCCGAACAAGTTCCTCCTTGGAGATTTGGCTTTCTCAGAGGGGTATGGCCTAATGACTCCCTACTGTGGCATCTGGTATCACCTTGCAGAGTTCGGCCCGGACGACAGGTGACCACAAACGATGCAGGAACGTTTCATCCACCGGAATGCCGCGGCTCGCAGCATGATCAAGCTCGCCTTCGGAATTCTCAAGGCCTGCTTCACTTTCCTGCGTGGCGTTCCACCATACAAAGTCGGGTTTCAGTTCCGGCTCACCCTGAGCTGCTTCGTTGTACACAACCTCATTCAGGCTAGGCAGTCACTGGATGGCAGCTGGGTGATGAGCATCCCTCATCCACCTCAAAATGGGCCACATTACCAAGAGAATCCTCTTGGCCAACGTCATGGGGATGCTGGCATGCGTGCACGGCAAAACAACATTGTTGATGCGATGTCGGTGGACTACATGTTATGGAGAGCTGACGACGCTAATGCAGCAGATGACGACCTGCCCGAGGACAATCAGCCACGCAATCCTGCTCAAGTGTTCAATCATCACATTGTGTGGCATAATCAATAATGGAACATTAGAGAACAATGTCTTTTGTAAACATTATTCTGTTGCTGTCCAAAGACTTCCTTAGTGCATGTGAGATTGTCCACATGGAAAAGGGCCGACAGGGTTGCTGCGGCCCTAGCAACCACTACATTGTTCGTACCCTCCTTCTCTATTTTCTCACAATCACCATCAGAATCGTCAGCATCTTCTTCACCTCCTCCATCTTCAAAATCATCATCCCCTTCCTCAGGTTCTCCTTCCCCTCCCTCCTACTCTTCTGCATTGTCGTTGTCACCATATGCCGATTCACCGCCTTCTTTGCTTCCACCACTACCATCGGACGGGCGTGCCCGACTGGACCCATCGTAGCTTCCATGCTGTCGTTCTACATACACGACACTGGGATCTCGGCCGAGCGCACGCTCAGCCGCCATGTACCTAATCTCTCCAGTAGAATAGTCATAATCTGCACACAACAATGGATTCACCTTGAAAACATCAAGCAGTGGCAACTTGTTTCTGCGGTGGATGTTGGCATCGTTGTTCACAGTTTTGACTGCCACAAAGTACGGCTTCTTCTCTTGAATGTAGCACTCCACCGTCTTTGCCTGCAATCCGCTCTGCCTTGTCAAAGTGGCAGTCCACCACCGTCTTCCGCTTCCGCACGTTGTCCACCTCACTAGATGTTGGGGGTGTCAAACTGTCTACAAGGGGTGGAGACAGATGAACACTATTCATGACGTGATCACACTTGGCAGTGTCATTGATGAACAGCTTGCTTGCGTCATCAAACCACAAAATGCGCCTGCCCTCCAGTTTTCCAACCACTGGGCAAGTTCCCTGAAGGTTCCGCCACTCCTCCACACTGTACTCTAACATCATAGCTGTCCGGTCGAATGGACTTCCAGACCGCTTCACTAAAGGGTACACAGCCCTCCATGTTGCACGGATGTTTTCCGGGCGGTTGCGCAGCTGACGGTCCGTGAGGTCTTCACACACACCCCACTCCGTCGTTAATTCCAGGGCAATCTTCACAAACTCCCGTGCCTGCTACCCCTGCAAAGCACTGTCCTTGTTTTGCTGTTCCAGAACAAGGAAGACGAGCCGTACATCGCGTTCGGGTGTCCAGAAGTCCTTGGACATTCGGTCAGCAGAAGTTCCGACAGTGGCCGACGATGTGGTGGAGCAGGAGTTGATGTTTCTTGTGGGGCCTGACTTGGTTGCGACAGACGAGGAGACGCTGTCCTAGCTCCAAAGTTGATCGGAGTACATTGCGGCATGGTCGTAAAAGGATGCGTGTGCAGCGCTGCAGCGACGTTGATGGCGGTGGCATGTTGTCAGCAAGACGGGGCGGATTGATATCCAGAGCAAGAGACGTCATGGGCATGTGCGCACCGTGCTGAATCGCATACGCACTTGCTGCCCCAAATGGAGTCAAGTTGTAGCCCATCATGGACCCATTGGAGCACTCGGGGGTGCCTTTGCCGCGCACCATGCGGCTGCCATTGGCGACACATAGAACTTGATGAGCAGGACTACGCGTTCCTGCAACAGGGCGTGTTGCGGATGCAGAGGTACTGACGCTAGCAGATGGAGTGGCGGAAGCCTGGTGCGGTTGACTAGTGGAGTCCATGGTGAGCAAGTGACGCATGTCAGGATGAGATCCGCATGATGCAATCCCGACGTTTGTCTGATCGTCTCTAGTGGTTCACGTCTACTGTTTTGGGTGAATCTAAGACTGAGCGTGAGTTTTCTGGTCGCCTCACGCTATGTGAGCAAGAATTTAGAGACAGTCAGTTTGCGAAGGGAACAACGTCATTTTGCGTTAGTTTGTGAACATGCACATGATCACAACATTTATAGGTCTAGTCATGAGCTTTCCAACGCACCAAACTGCGCGCAATTTGGCCAAGCGTAGCTCAAGTTATGCTTGTCGAAGCGCAGGTCTCACCCACCACAGAAGCCTGACGCCGCCACTCGCCGTGGCGCCTTCATTCACGTGGGAAGCGCCTTTCCCAAGGCGCATGTCCCATTGTACATGGTGTATGGGTCCCCTGCACTGTTTCCACGCACCCTACCCACTTTTGGGTCGTGTTTGGTGATGGGGTGTGACGAGGTTCGAAACGTGTCCGCGGACCTCCAGTCAGAATTTTGACTAAGTCCCCGAGTAACAAAACGTAATACTGAGTTTCGGACGTCGAGCCAGGATTTTGGCCAAGTCCCTCAGTAACAACCTGCACTACTGGATCCAGTGGATGATCCGCCGGATCAGGTGGATCATCCATCGGACGCCTCGGCGGGCTAATCGGAGCATTTTCTCCACGTGGTGTTTTTGTTACTCGGTCCGGTCGGTTATCGACCGGATTTCGAGTCGCAGTCGGCTCCCAGAGCCGTTGCGCATACCCCAACTTTGGAAAGCCATATCTCCCTAGATACTTGTCCCATTCCGGCAAAACAACTTCCACTGGATTTAGCGACTCGTCAACTTTTTGGGGCAATCCTTCATTTTAGGTTCCGAGCAAATGTCAAGTCGCCATATCCGCCGGAGCGGAGTTTCCATTTTCTGGTGGCTCGTCAGCGCCTCCCGGCGCCGCACTTGGGCATGCGGAGGGGCAAATTTTCAACAACGCACTCATGCACTACCAACGTCGCTTAAAACATTGCAAAAGCAGGGGAGCGACTCAAGCACCATGGATGCCACTCGTTGCCCTAGCTCTGGCCCGACTTGTCTCAGGGCTGGGAGGGTCAAAGCCGAACATTCAAACATATGAATTCAAAGGAACGAACTGCCAAAATTGATACAAAATTCAAATGTCTGCATACATTAATCGTGATTGTAAGATTTATTTAATCTAAATTTCTGTTCAACATGGTGGGATGATCATCCAGACGTTGAACGTCTGAACCGATTCCTTCTAGATGCTCAAAAAAATGCTCCTAGACGTTGGGAGACATGCCATGTCAGCATAAAATCAGCGGCAACCAAGAACAATCAGCGGCAAAACTTTGATTCTGTCCCAATTCCATGCACAAGAAAAGGGTGCAATCACGACGGTCACCTCATCTCGTGAACGTCGAAGCATGTTTGCCTCCCTCCATCGCCAACGTCGCAAACTTAGAATCAAAAACAAAATCAAAGCATCGGATCAAAGCCTTTGTAAGTCGCCCCCAGTCTCGCTCCACCATGTCTGAGTAGGGGATTTCGAAGTCGACCTACTTAGTTTGTAGCTCAACCTTAACGGAAGCGCGCTTAGACTAATGAGTCTATCGCGCGCGGGAACATGATAGACGAATTAGTCAGACTATTTAGTCTAGGCGGATTTTGCGCGCTTAACGACTAATTAGTCTACGATGTTAGACTAATTATTCGTTGGCTTCGCAACACATAGGAATTGAACCGGATATGTGCCTCTCACATGTGACATGTGTATGCCGTATCTTTGGCGCGGGTGGCGTCGCAACGGCGAGTCGATCCCTCGAGTCGCGAGGCCGATAGACTAATCATTCATCACTTTTCTCTAGTTGTGTGCACTTTAGTTGATAAGTTTAACACAATTAGTTGATTCCTTGAGTTGCGAGACCAATAGACTAGTTACTCTATCCAAAAAAGGAGGGGAAACTGTCGCGGAACCTCACAAGCACGTCACACACTTGACGGACGCCTCGCCAGGCTGACGGCCACTTCTACAGAAGCTTGCCAGCCTAACTAGCCTCGATTTTGCGCCTTCGTGAATCGACACAAAACTAATTAGTTGATTTCAGAACACCACTTAAGACACCTCCTTTCTGTGCAAAATGACAAAGTCACCCCCATTCCGGAAGGAAATAGCCAGGTCACCCCCACTTTTGGTGCACCGGGGAATCATGGCTAGGACGCTCAGTATGGATGAACCATTATTGACGTCTTGCCCCCACTTTAAGAAGAAGGAGCAAGATAACGATGATATTTTGTATCACTCTTCAATGAAAATCAATTTCAATAGAAAGCTCCTGTACATCATCCCGGACACTTTGTCCGCAGTGTCCGCCGCCAAGACTCGCATCCTTGTTGTTGAATTTTACATGTGACGGGTTAGACATTGTAAATATATCTTACAAGCTCATATGGTGTCTCTTAAAGAAAAGGAAACGTTCACCATACTAGAATACAGAGCTTCCATCGCCTTTCCTAGCGATAACAAAGAAGATACCGCGATGGACGTACGAGCATGGAAAACAAACGTTGCTCATGCTCGTACGTCCATCTCGCTGTTTGCGGGATTCAATGTCATATGGGACCCGGGAAGTCATAGGTTCAAGGCCGTCTAGGGATGCGTACCTAAACAATTCTAATTGTCGAGGACGCAAACTAAAAAACAACACTCCAACCTGATCAAAGGAAAAGAACATTTTACACGTCTACATGAACTGCTCTCGAGTGAAAAAATCAGCATTGCGTTGCTAAAAACCCAATGTATCCAGATGAGAGTTACTTTTCTTTTGTGAGGCTTTCTATGTGGATTGGACCTCCATGGTATATCCCATGAAAACATGACCCGGCTACGCACTGATCAGGTTTGGGCCAGCTATATCGGTTGACACCTAGAAACAAGTACAATTACGTGCACACCACCACCTCTGATCACTAAAAAAGACATTTCACCAGACAACGCACCTATGCAAATAAAGTATGAGCATGAAAACAAATACAATCTTAAAGAAACAGTAAAAACATGTATATGTAAAAATGTATGTATACATTCATGAACTTGTATATGTAAATGTCTATGTATTTGTTTATGTATCTGTATATGGTTACGTATTGGTATATGTCTATGTATATGTATGTGTATATGTATATGTATATGTATATGTATATGTATATGTATATGTATATGTATATGTATATGTATATGAATATGTATATTTATATGTATATGTATATGTATATGTATATGTATATGTATATGTATATGTATATGT
>SZWC01017108.1:32427-54638 GCA_023375785.1 Penium margaritaceum
GGTAGGTAGGTAGGTAGGTGACACAACACAAGGACAATGTGAAGCCGAACTCGTGGTGAAGTTGCTTTCGCACAAACAAAAAAGAACTCCAAAGCGAGGCCATGACACGTCACTTTCAGCTGTTGCCAGCACCACAAGCCATTTCCGACAATGTCAACCATCCACACAACACCACCAACCATCCACACAACACCACCAACCATCCACACAACACCACCAACCATCCTCACAACACTACTAACTATCCAGACAAGCCAGCCGCCACCTCCCACGCTCCACCCTCACCCCGGCCCCTTTTCCCCCAGCTCACACACGGACGTCTGAACTGCTCTTCTTCCAGTTCCACACTCCCCCCCCCCCGCCCTAATCCTCCCCATGCCCCGGCACCACATACCCTCCACTTTCCCATGCCATTCTCAATTCCATCACAAACCCTACCACTGCCGTATTCAACGACTGACCAGCACAATCGCTGCCGCAGCGATGGTCGCTGTCCGCCGCCACCATAGCGACGATGACGATGCTCCACCACCGCCACCACCACCACAGCCGCCGCTGCATGCACTGACGTGCGCGCATGCACAAAGGCGCGCCGGCGCATATGCACGCGGACAAGTCCTTCCCAACGCGACCGCCATCCAGACCGTACGGTTAAGTCCTTTCTCCGACGCCATGGTGGATCAGCCGCTGACGTACGCACCCATTGTTTTGTGAGTGGGAAATTCTCGTCCAGGCACAATACACAATGTGCCCCACGCTTCTCCATTTCAGACACCATCTACCCCGTCTTGGGAAACAGAAATCAAACAGCCATTAAGGTTGCTACCCTGTCCACAAAAAACGTTACGCCATGTGTAACATAGATGGTTAAACTGTTAGGATGTGTGACTAGAAAATGATAGAATACATTGATAAATTAATGTTCGTAGGACCGAACACACGATGTGTTCAGGCAGCGATTGAAGTTGTTGCCGACCATAGACCTTCATGGCGTCACCCGTTATGCAGAGCAGAACATAAGTGGATCACAGAGATGATTTTTGAGAAAACAAATGACAGGATTGGAGTCAAATGTATAATTTGCATTATGCGGTCAATGTAGTTCAATGACAAGTGTAAGTGAGTCCAACACATACATAGAATACTTGAAGTAGAATAGGCATACTTTGCATCTTTCGCAGTCAAGTTGAGCGACGCGTGTGAGATCGCATTATGGGTGGTTGTGTCGAGAAGCTTCGCCGAGAAGTTTGAGGGCTTCGACAATAAACAATTTGGCATCACCGAGAAGTCGACAGAACGATATCAAAACATTGATATTTTTTTNGTTACGCCATGTGTAACATAGATGGTTAAACTGTTAGGATGTGTGACTAGAAAATGATAGAATACATTGATAAATTAATGTTCGTAGGACCGAACACACGATGTGTTCAGGCAGCGATTGAAGTTGTTGCCGACCATAGACCTTCATGGCGTCACCCGTTATGCAGAGCAGAACATAAGTGGATCACAGAGATGATTTTTGAGAAAACAAATGACAGGATTGGAGTCAAATGTATAATTTGCATTATGCGGTCAATGTACTTCAATGACAAGTGTTAAGTGAGTCGAACACATACATAGAATACTTGAAGTAGAATAGGCATACTTTGCATCTTTCGCAGTCAAGTTGAGCGACGCGTGTGAGATCGCATTATGGGTGGTTGTGTCGAGAAGCTTCGCCGAGAAGTTTGAGGGCTTCGACAATAAACAATTTGGCATCACCGAGAAGTCGACAGAACGATATCAAAACATTGATATTTTTTTGACACTTCTCTTGACCTTTCAACACAATGGTCGAAGTGGTCGAGTCATTCATAAAATTGTACAACGAAATACTGGAGGTCGGGGCAGTTGGCCAAGGTGCCCTCAGCCAAACAACGTAATAATTATGAATTCAGCGTGCAATGGGCCATGAATGTAATGACGCAGATGCCCCCGTGCAGATTTTAGAGACTTGTGTACATCACCGACATAACACTTCCCCCGTGCAACGTTCTCCCTCGACATTTGTGTCCGAGGATATCTTCAATTACATACTTCGTATCCCTCTCCACTTGTATAGGAGGTGGAGGTGACACGCCTCTACCGGGGAAGTTCGTGCTGGGGTCCCGAGAGTGCTTGTGCTTGCTAATGTGGAAGATAGGATAAACCACCATGCTGTCAAGTAAGCGAAGTTGAGTGACGACTAGGGTTTGCATTCTTTCTATCTCAAATGGTCCCAACTATCGGGATTTGAGTTTCGTGAATCCTATTCTCGGAGTACGATGTTCATTGAAGCGAGGAGGACGCGATCGCAAGCGCTAAACACGTCCTCGTTGCCATGCCGCTTGGCTGCTCGCTTAACCACAGTGACTTTGCATGCATTTGTTGTTGATGATTGTACTTGGCACGCCATGAAGCCGTATGATCAAGTTTAGAAACAACCACGCTTTTCTTTCTGCGGTAACCGTGGTTTTTGTCGGATTGAGCTGTGACATTTTTTAGAATCTTTTCACCATGACGAGGATGGCGTTATATCCCTCGTGAGTGGCGAGCAGCCCCGTCACGAAATCCATGTTGACTTCAATCCATGGTTCTGTCGAAATTGGTAGGGGCTGGACTAGACCGGGTGGCCGTGTGTGACGGGAGTTTTTACTCTAATAGGTGTTGCGCGTTCTGCACAAGGCCGCCACGTTGGTTTGCATCTTGTCCCAAAAATAACACTTTGCCAGCCTTTTTCGCATCTTGTCCTCGCTGAAGTGTCCACCTCGACCGGTGCCGCGGCATTCCTCCAATAGCATCCTTTGTAGTTCCTCCTTGGGAGGAACGACAACTTGGAGACTCCACATTGCCAATGGGAATTGTCAAACATAAACTTAGTTTTGTCTTACCCTCCCAACTCCTCGTAGCTCTTTGTGAACAGCCTCGCAAGGTATTGGTCTCGTTCAACGAGTAACGTACGGAGCTTGACCATTATATCTGGTCGTCGAGTAAGAGCATGCGTTGGACTAATTTTTCCAGGTCGGTACTCGATTTAATCGTTAAAGTTGGATCGTTGAACTCCATCCATCGAGTTCGTCGACGGTTGAGATTTGGTTGAGTCTTAAGATATTTCAGTGCGTGATGGTCAGTGCTGGCGATGCATCGTTGCCATTCCAAGTAGCACTGCCATGCCTTGGATGCTTGCAAGACTGCAAGCATTTCTTTCTCGTGCATCGCACTATTGAGTTCCGGTCCGGATAGTTTTTCTGACATGTACACGACTGGTTGTTCTATACCGCCGTTGTCTTACAGGAGAACGGCTTAGATGGCTCGGTCGGACATGTCGGTGGCCATGATGTAGTCCACCATTGGATCTGCCAATCATAATTATCGTGTCCAAGTCAGAGCATTTCTCAAAGAGTCGAATGCTTCTTGTTCGTTATCCCCCCGGTTCTACTCGGTGATTTTTTGGGTGAGATCGCAGAGAGGCATTGACACTCGTGCGTATTCCTTTATGAATCAATGGTAGTAGTTGGATAAGTCCAAGAATACTTGGACTTCCCAAACATTGGTAGGCATCGGACAATCAGCGATAGCCTCCACCTTTTTTGGGACCAAGATAATTCGTCTGGCGCCAATGATGTGCCCCAAAATCATGATCAAACGTGGACCGAAGTTGTATTTTGGAGGGTTTTGCAAAACATTCTCTCTTAATAAGATCTCAAGAACTTCTTGGAGTTGTACATTGTGCTCCTCTTAGGTGCGATTGTACATGAGAATGTCGTCAAAATGTACGGTGACAGAGACATTAAGCTGCGGCTGGAAAATGTTGTTCATTGGTACCATAAATGTTGCAAGGGCATATTTGAGTCCGAACGTCATGATTGTGAACTTAAAGTGGTCGTATTTGGTGCAAAACATTGGATCTAAAGATAACCGCTCTGTAGGTCAATCTTGTTATAAATCTTGGTACCGTAGTGTCGGTCAAAAAGTTCGTTTGCTTAAAGGAATGGATGGTAGGTTTCTACATTTACTTCATTGAATGATCGCCATTCCACGCACATCTGCATCCCTCCAGTTTGCATTTACACAAAAAGTACATGTGCCACATAGGGTGACTTTGATGGTGTGATGAATGCCTGACCATCTTGTCCACATGCTTCTTGAGTTTGGTCAGCTCGTGATTGCTCATCCGATAGGACCCCTTTACCGTGAGTATGCTGCCCGACTTCATGTCTATCTCATGGTCGATTCTCCATTCCGAGGGTAGCTCTCAAGGAAGTTCATTGGGAAAACCCTTTTGAACTCCTCAATTTTCTCCGCAAACTCCTCAATACAATTTCCTCGGAAGCAAAGGAGGTTGCATCAGCACAAGAACTAAAAGAGCCTTATCAGCCTCAACACATAAAACGTTTGTAGCCATTCTAGAGGAGTTTCCACCAATCATCGAGAGGTTTTCAGGGATTTTTCCCAAAAAAAACACCCCATGAGTGACCTCCACAATGAAATGTCTCTCATGCAATAAGTCTAAAGTTAGGCAACAGAATAAAACTCAAAGGAACCATTAGATGAGGGGCAACAAGGTGAACAAGCTAAGAAAGAAGTTGGACGAGATGCTTGGTCACGGATTTATCAAGCCATATATGTCATCCTATGCTGCACGAGTAATCTTCATAAAAATATAAGCCGTTAGATGTGGATGTGTGTGGATTACAAGGTGTTCAACGCTATTACAACCACAAGATGTTATCCCTTTTCCTGAGAAGGAAATGTTTTTATGAACCATCAAAATTAACGTACGGAGCGGCTATCATCTGATTCACCTACCTGAAATTGAGATGGCATTATTTTGCACCCCCTATGGGCACTTTGAGTTCATGGTCAAATTATTTTGGCCCACCAATACCCCCACAATATTTATGGTGGATGTGAATGATATCTCGTTGATTTACCGTGATGACCTTGTCGTATATCTAGATGAAATCCTGATGTATAGCCACACCCCGGAGGAGCATGGTGGACATCTGTCGATGATAATTCACTCCCCAAGACGTCGTGCCACTCAGCAATGAACTCCATTGCATGATATTGGAGGAGTGCTATGACACTCGTCCACAAGGAAACTTTGACTAGGATAAGACGTTGAAGAAATGTTTCACGTAGTGGTGGTGGAAAAGGATTCAAACAGACATTACAAACCACAAAAAATTGTGCGTCGTGTGCCAAAACCGTAAGTGAAGGCAAACATATCCCCTATGTTTTCTTCCACCACTACCAGTACCCACAGAATCATCATAAAAAATCTTCATGGAGTTCTTGACATAATTTTGCGTCACACCGGATACATTTGATGCAATGATTATGGTGATCGACCGGCTCATTATGCTTTCATACTTCATTCCGAGGGAAAAAAACTAGTCACCACCAAGGGAACACCACCGTTAATCGTCAATAATGTCATCCCACTACACGGCATCCTCTTCTCCATCACCAACAGCAAGGATGGGAGGTTCACAAGCAGATACTAGTCAGAGCTGATGACTTACCAGGGCATTCAGATTGAGCTTTTTACAGACTTATATGCCTCAAATTATGGGTAGACTTAGAACAATAATGAGATAAAAAATGATCCAAACGCCATGAGAGCCACATGACACTGACAGGGCGGTTAAGCTACTGATTGCCCAGATTGTATACAAGTCTGCAATATCTTAAGCAACAGAAAAGTCCTTCTGAGGTGTTTTATGGAAAACCATCCAGAACTCTGATGGGTTTGCATAATCGAAGCAACATGTTGGCAGTTGAAATCCAATGACGAAGCCTTTAAAGCACCTAGGAAGTGACTCTCCAGACCATCTTAAGAGCTCAAGGAGCAATGAAACAAGCAAATATCAAACATCGGATGGAAAAAATATTCCACTTCGGAAACTACATCCTACTCACCTCTTCAAACATCCGCTTGTCAGGGAAGGACTGTGAAAAACTCAAACCCTAGGCTGGGATCATTTGGGATTGATGAGATGTGGAAACTCGTCGTCATAAAACTTTGTCAACCGAAAAACATGGCTATCCACCCGGTATTCTACAACAACCACATCAAACTCTACGAGGATCCTAGCAAGGGCTTTCCCTGTATAGATGCGCCTCTGCCAGCACTTGTGGAAGCGGACGAGGCTATGGTGTACATGGTCAAAAACATTTTGGGGTACAACCAACGTGGAAAAGTGGTAAGTTATTTGGTCAAGTGACAGGGCTAAGATGCTTTTCACACTGCTAGGATCAGTACAACAACCTACAAGATGTCAATCAATGAGATCAATGGTTATTTTAGCTGGCATCGGCCTATGCCTCGCAACTCGCCGGGATATTGCGACTAAAACAGGGGAAATGTCATTCCCCTCTTGTACGCAACTCTTCATGTCAGTATATATGTCCTTGCATTCATGGCCCATTGTGTGTTGAAATCTGGATATTAACGCCTTTTGGCCAAGCCATTTTGGCCAACTACTTCAACCTGCGGTGTTGTGCTCTAGAAGGTTCTGACAAGATTGACCACATTCCAAAGTGTTGACAGAACTATCACAAAACATAGCAACATGTTGACACTGTTTATTTGATGTGTGAATGGCGCAGGAATTTCATAAAGATGCTCCCTGACATTCTCAAAATCCCTGGACTTTGAGGCGGATTCTTTCAAAGTAGCCTCTCACAATGCAGTGCCGTAAGTGTCAGACGACTCTTTAGCACCAAAGATCCCAAGTGTGCCTCATTCTTGTTTGATTGCGTTGGGACATCATTGCAGTCAGTTGCAGTGCACAAGCCTACTTTTCCGTTAGCGAACTTCTGCTGGGAATGCACTCTTACCCAATAATGTCGCGTAACAGTGACCAAGGGTTTCCAAAGAAAAACGTGGTAATGGACGAACTTTGCTCACCAACTGGCCCTTTCCTGATTCGTCAACCGGATTTTTTTACCGCAGCGTGTAGACCCATTCTCAACTTCTTTGGAAATCATTTTTACCTCCATCCTTCACAGTCCTTAAATCACTAATCCGGTCTTACTTGGAAGTACAATTTTTGGGAGATATCAATCCATATGAATCACAATAAAGGTACAAATATACAGATCCGCATCTACAAATACAGATGTAGGTTGAAAATGGATGTGAATATAAATTTACACATGGATGTAGATGTAGATGTGGATATTGATATGGATATGGATATGGATATGGATATGGATATGGATATGGATATGGATATTGATATGGATATGAATATGGATATGGATATGGATATGGTTATGGATATGGATCTGGATATGAATATGGATATAGACATGGATATGGATATGGATATGGATATGGGTATGGATATGGATATGGATATGGATATGGATATGGATATGGATTTGGATATGGAAATGGATATTGGTAAGGATATGGATTTGGATATGGATATGGGTAGGGATATTGACACGTATATTGATATGGATTTGGAAATGGAAATGGAATCGAAATGGAAATGGAAATGAAAATGAATATGGGTGTGGATATGGATATGGATATGGATGTGGGCATGGATATGGATATCTATATGAATATGGATATGGTTACAGACAAGGGGAAATGTCTGCTATTTGTATTTGTATTCTTGGACATCAAGCTACATTTAGGATGAAGCCTGTACCTCTCATTATCCATTTTGAGAGAGAGAAAAAGTATTTTCCTTCTTATGGGGGTATCTACGCAATCCTTTGTATGCTAAATCTGCCTCTTTGTATGTATGAACTCGACAGTTTTAACATGACATTGAATGTTACATCACTGACCTACAAAATTCCCTCAACATCATGCATCGATACTGTTCTTTTATATTTATCACCCACCACACTTTGACCTCCAGACAATAAAAGTTTGGCCACCAGTCCATACATCTGGTGTTTTGTTCCAAAAGATTCTGTAAGGATCAACCAGTTTCAAGAAGGTCCATGTAATTTACCAGTTTTTTATACTTCTTAGTAATTTTCTATTCCAATGGAATTTTCCAGAGACGTGCCTCAATATTCATGAAACTACAAACTTCTCACCAGAGTTTCACAAAGCAACCTCTCACAACTGGGTGATGCACATGTTACTCGACTCAAGCATCCAAGACCCTGAATATGCCTCAATCTTGTCTTTGATTTACTACATATGTGTTTGAAAATTCAAACAATTGTCATCGTATCATACTTAATTCTATATACAATTTTTTAAACTGCTCTAATTCCTCAAAACGTTCTTTGCTCCACACCTCATCCTTGAAGATTATCCACTTTCTTCTAGACATAACACTTTGTATTAGAGCACAGAAACACTGAATTGGCTGCCAATGAACTAGCTCCAAGACCACAACCTTGCACAAGTCTTCAACGCATCTCCATCATCCAAGAGTTTACAGAACTTGTGAAAACGAAAGTGAATAGAACTTGCGTACCCAACGATGAGCAATAGATATCTATGAAGATTTTAGCGATGGAGGATTAGTAGCACACAGTCCACAACACTATTCATGTACACCAAATAGCAGACCAGGCTTTGCGGCAAATGACATAGCTCCGACAAATCCAAACGTTAATCCATTAACAAACTCCTCAGGCTTGGCAAATCCCTCACCTCTACCATTTTGCATCAAGACAACGGGAAGCACCGGATGACAAGTTCACACTGACGAGGATTTGTACTAGAAGTTGTCAGGACTCGAGAGCCTGAAAAACCATCTGCTCCAACAACTCACCGTAACTATGGAGGAGCTCCAGAATGCATGTGCACAAGAAGCAATGCACATCGAGAGAAACAACCAACTTGTGAGTGAAACCCATATCATGATGGAATATCCCGAGCCATTCAACCCTATGTTTTCCAAAGGACCAATGCTTTGGATGTGTCTCAAATGTTTGGAGGTGTATTTGTCTATTGTTGGGGTCAAAAGTGACAAGAAGAAAATCAACCTCATGACCTCACTTTTGCTTTGGCAAAAGTGAGGTCATGAGGAGGATATAAAGACCATCCGAGTGCAATAGGAGATTGAACGAGCTAGATCAATGCCTCGTGTAACAGCTCTCAATGGTACGTTTTCTACATTGAAGCAGGTCTATGCAACGTGGAAAATCTCCTTGACTCCACTGGAGAACTGAAAGGAATTCACGCGCGCCATTCTTCTCCTCTTCAGAAAGTTGAATGAAAGTCTGATGCACGGCAAGATCTTTGAAGTTTCCTTACAACCATTACCAGTAGTGACATTGCCTCAGATTAATCCTTTTCAACCTAAGGGCTTCAAGCGCAAAATCTGTTGAGCAATTGCAAAGCTCAGCATCCAGGATGGAGTTCCACAAATTACCTTACTACGTAATTTCATTCACAACATCAACTATAATGCTTGGATGTATGAATCCAACAGCTGGCAATACCAAATTCGTTATCCATGTAATGGTGGTGAAAAGGAGCAGTCCTCGGAAGGCTAGCCTTCTTTTCACCACCATTACATGGATCTCCTTGGAAGGCTAGTATCTCAAAGAGATCAAGCTAGTTCGTTGATCGACGTTCCCAACGACTATGTCTAACTTGGGAAAAGCCGGGTCACATCTCGTGTGACTGTTGGAAGTGGCAGTAGCAGGCCGAAAGGAGAAGGAGTTTGCTGAAAGAAAAAAAAGGATTCCAGAAATATCAAAGGACAGGAGTAAATGGTGAGCCTCCTCTCTAGTCAAAAGATTATACTTTGACCGATCGCCCATTGGAACAGCTCTTAATGCCACAGACGAGGGTCTGTGCATTTGCAAAATTTGATGAGGGGTGTGAGGTGAACCAACTGGTGATACTATTTTGAGTGCAATTGAGGGGTTGTGAAAGTTGCATAGTAGCATTGGCATCATTGGAGGTATGGTTAATCGTTGCAGTTTTATATACAACGTAACTGGTGTATTGGTCTTGAAGACATAGACCAGGGGTTAATGTGACATCAGGCAATGTACACTGTCCTTGTTGTGTCCTTTGATACAAAAAACACTTGCATGGTACTCATGTAAAGGGTGTTCTATGCACTAACAGTACACACTCTATGTTCTATGTACGTAGATCGATGGTTTGGATGAATTGGGTATCTGGTGGGGAGGGGGGGGGAGTGTCTTCACATTGTGTATTGTGCATTGCATTGGGGTGTGGTGGGCTTTGGTGCACTATTGTATTGTAGCGTTAAGTGTGGGTGTGTGTTGGTGCAGCGTGATTCTAGGAGTTTGAGGGTGGGGGGGGGAGGCTGGAATGTATTCGCGTAGTGTATGGGATAGTGCATTGTATGAAGGGGTGTTTTGGTACACTTGTGTATTGTAACGCTAGCTGTACTCTAAATTTGATACATTGCACATAAAGTTGTGCGAAGGTCCCTCTGGGGGGGGGGGATGAGGTTGCGTATTATGCAATGCACCGTGGTGTTGTGTGCTTTGGTAAACTTGCGTATTGCAGCAACAAATTATGAGTCAAAGCCAGAGACCAGGATTGAATTCGGTTTTTTCACTGTGTGGGTAATGGTGCTTAGTGGGATTCAGAGTCTTGTGGATGTCCGCTTGGAGAGTATTCCAGGTGTGATCAATAGTCCATTGGACAGAACTGGCGTGTTCGGATGTGATGGACATTCAACGACGGCCTGTTTGCGGACGTGGCTTTGTTCCCTGTCCTTTTAATTTTGTTTGTTTTGTCTTGGTATAATACAGAGCCTGAGCATGATGTTCTCTCAAATCATCTGCACAAATAGCACGGTGGATTATAAATATAAAATGTTGAAACAAATGCATGACTGCTGATTGATTTACCTTGGAAGACATTTCCGGCATCTGGCGGTGACGTGTTGCTTCTACTTGCGTGACCACCATTGATCGTGGTCAGACCATTGTGCTTGCACCCAATACTACCCTACCTGTCTTTCTCTTCAATACTGAGACGTACCTTTCCTGCTCGCCTTTTGTATCCTGAAATGCAACATCTCCTTGAACTTAATAGATTCAGTCAATTGTAGAACTGAAAATGAAGGAAAGTGTTACATTTTAGTGTCTGAAATGGTTTGTGGTACTGAGTGATTGGGGAAAGTTATTGGTTACAATTTTTTTCTCTTTCTATGTTGTTGTCCAATGCTGATTGATTCCAGTAAAGAATGAGAAGGAGAATGAGGTGGAAATGCTCTTTGTTGGTGTACCTCAGAATGTGTGTGGACTGGCTCAACCTTGAGAAATGTTGCTCTGAAACAGAGGTGTTGATCATGTCCAATTCTGGATCAAGGGATGGGTCGCAGAACTGTTTGCACCAACTGTCTTTGTGTCCCTTGAAATTAAACTCGTTGACCGTAACAAAGACAAGAAGTGATCAACTGGTATGTTTTGTTTGTGAAGTATGTAATCCATTTCGTAACTGAAACACAAACCACGTTTCTTGACGTCAACGACGAATTCATTGATCTTTGGGATTTCTTGTCGGCCATGCGACTGGGCAAACCTCGCAAGGCCGCACATGTAGTCATAATAAACAAAATTTGGGAGAGGTTTTTCAGCAAAAATCTTGCAGATGTAGTGGAGGACCATGGTTAATGATTCTGATCTGACCATCTCAAAAAATGGGAAAGGGTACCCAAAACAAGACCACACTGTGTGCAATGCACCTGCATATGAAAATAAGGTGGATATAGTAGTTGTCAAGTGTTCCTCATACAAACTGGTATGACGGGACTTTCGGGTACATAATCTGCAGGAGATGGGGGGGGGGGAGGGGGGTACCTGAGGTATGTGAGTCGATGTTTGGGTAGTATTTTGAACACTAAAGTCTGTTGGGCACAGAATCTAGGTCAAAATCCAGTTCCTTGACCAATTTCTCGTGCATCTCTCTTGACTTAGGTTTCTTTGTGAGGAAATATGTGATCAATGCCTTGTCAAAAATGTCTTCGTTCCTGGCCCATGTGCTTCCACTTGAGGGAAATACATGCCACTTTGCGCGGTAGTAGATCTTCCCCTGCAAATTCCGTTTAATAACACGGATTAAACATATGAGAGCGTGTGATTAAACAAGGGAATCCACCTGTTGTAACAAGGTATTCCTTTTTTTACACCAAATGCCATAGGTACCTTGATGGTCTTTGCTCCCATGATCTCCTCAACTCGATATACGTCTTTGCTACTTCTAGTTCGTCTACGAGCCTCCCAAAACTCCTCGACTTGTTCCTCAACCTCCTTCTCACCTTGGCCGCTATTGGTTGCGGATTCCGGTTGGTGTGCAGCACAAAATGCAGATTTACCGACCGGACTCTCGTCACAACCATGCAAAGTTTGACCATGCGCCGTGGTCACATATGCCATGTCTGAAAAGGTGCATCTTGAGCGGTACAACTTGGCGTTGCCATCTATAGAGAGAGCGGTACAACTTTGCGTTGCCATCTATAGAGAGAGCGGTACAACTTGGCGTTGCCATCTATAGAGAGAGCAGTACAACTTGGCGTTGCCATCTATAGAGAGAGCGGTACAACTTGGCGTTGCCATCTATAGAGAGAGCGGTACAACTTGGCGTTGCCATCTATAGAGAGAGCGGTACAACTTGGCGTTGCCATCTATAGAGAGAGCGGTACAACTTGGCGTTGCCATCTTTAGAGAGGGCGGTACAACTTGGCGTTGCCATCTATAGAGAGAGCGGTACAACTTGGCGTTGCCATCTATAGAGAGAGCAGTACAACTTGGCGTTGCCATCTATAGAGAGAGAGCGGTACAACTTGGCGTTGCCATCTATAGAGAGAGCGGTACAACTTGGCGTTGCCATCTATAGAGAGAGCGGTACAACTTGGCGTTGCCATCTATAGAGAGAGAGCGGTACAACTTGGCGTTGCCATCTATAGAGAGAGCGGTACAACTTGGCGTTGCCATCTATA
Organism: Penium margaritaceum; assembly: GCA_023375785.1. Lineage (NCBI taxonomy): Eukaryota > Viridiplantae > Streptophyta > Zygnematophyceae > Desmidiales > Peniaceae > Penium > Penium margaritaceum. Next base: position 45,369 of record SZWC01017108.1, read on the forward strand.
GAGAGAGCGGTACAACTTGGCGTTGCCATCTATAGAGAGAGCTTCTCCCGAGAATGGCATTGCACACTTGTGTTTGTGTGCTTTTTCTGTCATGATCTTCCTCAAGCCTGGCAATATCTGCACATGTACAGTGAATTTCATGCATGCTTTCCAATCAATTACATGTCTGACATGTTGTACATGAGACTCTTTCACAAACCATTGTGCAAAGTGTCTTCATTCTCCAGCGTAGATCCAGGGACTCTGTCATTGGCGCATCAAATTCTCTTGCAAATTCAGGTAGACGCCAAACCATCGAACCAAATGATTTCCTTGATTGGGTATCAACAGGATTAATAATGTTGCAGATATAGGAACGAGAACATACTATGAATGCCTCTTCGAATCGTTGATGGTTCAGTGTTGGTCTATCCCTTCTCCGATTAATGTCATTGTTGAACATTGCGTTCCCTTCATGGTCGTGCTTTGAATTGAATATTTTCACCTTTCCAACGAAAGACATTTGAGCATAGTACCCGTGAGTCCCAATAACATACACCATAATTTTTTGGTTGTTGTTGTTGTTGAAATTTTTGGATAGCTGCTGAGGTTGGAACATCTTACAACTCGTTCTCAAATCTCTTGAAGGTCACTCTGTAAAAAACAAGAGTCTTCTTTGTATTGGAAGAAGTCATGATCGTCAGAATTGCGTTCATACGGTTGTCTTGTGGTGTCGGGCCTCTTGATCCAGGACGGCCAGTATTGAAGTTCACATGACGTACAGAGCTTGATATGAATCTTACCCCATGTGATGTTGCCGCTAGATAGGAAGAAGAGGTATTTCCTATTTCCTGGAACATCTTTCAATGACAGCTTGTTGAAAACACCTCTCTCATCTTGGCATTTCATACAATGAGTTATCCATGGGCTTGCAACAGCACCGTAGTTTGAAGCTTTCAAGGCCAATGGTATGTTCAAAGAATTGATGCTCTTGATAATGTTCCTTAAGAACCATGCCTCTGACTTGCATAATTCTGCCGTAATCCTCTTATCGATGGGAGAATGTCCGATCCGTTTGCTACAGCAATGGCCCTGGCAACATCTTCGTACACACCAGTGCAATCCCCTTTCATTTTGGCCATCAACGTTAAAAAAACGGTTGTTGGAGGTGTCTAAGAAATAAGGAGCAAAGATCTTCTAATTCTCTCCCGTTCTTGGTCTGTGTTGCCATGGAAAATGTATAGTAAGACCTGCAGCAAGCCAGTGCATCATGTTGTGTTAGTCGTTCTGATTGAAGTCGGGGGCATTGAGGCGTTGCGCATGTTGCTGATTTTGTATGATTATAGAGCGTGGTCTGGACAAGCGGAAGTCATCCGAGGTTTATTCTTCACGTGTAGCACCTGAAATGGGTAAGTTTTCGCTGGTTGTTGAGGTTCTAGTGGAGAGGTGGATGTGTGGCGCTTAAAAACGCCACTATGGTGTGTGCGGTGACTGTTGTTGCCTCCTCCAGTGTTGCCGCTGTTGATGCTGTTCGACGCTACTGTATTATTGTGGACGCTCTTATCAACTGCCAACAAATCTCTTACAGGAGGTGCAATTCTGTCCAGCTCAGCTGTGATAGAGCATGGACTGGTTTGTGAAGTGACCCCTACAGTTGTGCACGGGACGGATCGCTGTGCGGTGCGACGTACGCATCGGTCCCCTAGAATCGCCGCCATTGCGATCGGAACGTGCTTTCGGCACATACACATACAGTGATGTGCCTTTCTTCTTTTTGGGTTACATAGTAACCCTTTGTTTTCTTAATTTTGTGTGTTTGTGCCGCAAGAAAATCGTGATTGGTGGATTAGTCGTTTTTCTGACATTTCCACCAATCAGGGTGCAAGAATTTGTAAGACTGTATGCCCCCCACGTCCGAGGACACACAGTTCGGGTCGGCCCAGAAGAAAAAAATCACGGACATTGACCTAGATGTCCGGACAGACCCGGGATAGTACGGAATAATCAGTCCGAGGCCAGGACAAAAGGGTAAGGACTGTACGTTGGGTTGGGTCCAACCTTGGCCTCACCCTGTCCTGTTTCACGGAACTGGTCGTCATGGCAAACTCTTGAGATTTGTGAACCCGGCTTCAAACAGGTTCAAAATGCAAGTGAAAATAAAAAAGAAATTCAACCAGCGTCGTAGAAGAAGTTAAATAAATTAAATTCTTCCTACAACAACGTCTTATTATTTTTCATAACATAATGAAACATTAAAAATTAATTAAAATTTGTCAAAGCTATTGTTTTGTGAAGTTCATCATAGATGTGTGGAACTAGCATGTTCATGATACAAGAACAAATCAATCTTATTCAAATAAATTAATCATCATATAAAACCACATTCATAAAAAGACGAGAAGAAATGGCTTTTGAGGTTCTTCTTCAATATGTTGGTGAATTGTTATACGTAGTACGAGATCGTCAAGCACATTTGTTCAATTTTCGGTTGTGTTTTTTTAGCTTTAACATCCACACAAGCTGGAATACATCCAGCATAGCTGGAGGTAATTTAGGAGGATTTCGCCCAATCCATACACAATGTTTAAGAGCACGCATGGGCGAACAAAAAAATAGTTTGAACGAATGCGGGTGACAGTTTGGCAGTCCATTTACAACCAGTTTTCGCTTCCACGGACGAGGTAAAGTCTCATGGCAAACCTTCCATTATGTGGTCCGGATTGCAGGCAATTATTTAGCTTCTTAAGAGATGCTAATCTGAATTCTTTTGCTCGGTTACTATGTAACCCTAACCACGCTTTGTGTGCAACACCTGCCTCTTGTTTCTCTTCTCATGGTCAACGCCAATCGATGGTTCCCACGGGCGCTTGTAACTGGTGCGGATGGGCGTTGGACGGGTTTGGGGGGTGGGGGGGGGGTTGGGCCATATAGTCTGTGGAAGTGAACCTGGCTATCAAGGAAAATGTTATGTAAATTATCTTTAAGAGGAGGAAATTTTCTTATGGCACAGCTGGTTCTTATTCCCCGCAAAGTTATGCTTAGTAGCTTCCACATTTCAATATGTGTTTGCTTTTATTACTAAATTTGGTTAAGAACGGATTAGGTTATTTTATTTTGAATTTTTTTTCATAAGAACATGAGGGATTTCTTGAATTTTTGAGTTATATTGATGCTTGCTTGTGGTCGGGTGTTATGGTGGGTATTCTTACTCGTTATTAGGGGCCAAACAACAAAAAAAAGGGACAAGGGGGATCCACGAGTGGGGCACTTGAGAAAACCCCCGGTTGGGGGTGGCACCGAAGTGATTGGTGTAACAAAAAAAAGGGACAGGGGGAAGCACAAGAGAAGCAGTGACATTCGCAGCTGCAAAAAAGGTGGCTTGAGGCCACAATCATTGGCCATCGACATCAATCACAACAACAACAACAACAACAACAACAACAACAACAACAACATTAGTAGCAAAGAGGTGGCCGCGGGTCACAACCATCAGTTCGTGACGGCGACCGGTGCAATAGCACCAGCCGTAGCTGCAGCGGCACCACGAGCAGCGTTACCAGCCATAGGAAGTGTGGCGGGGATCGCCGATGCCGGCGATGACGGCGGCCATAGGCGACAATGACAACAGTAGCAGCACCAAAGGCGACTTGAGGTCACACTTTGCGTTAGCTGCATGATAGCAGCATATCAATCACGTAGCAATCGCATACGAGCACACCACCAACGTGCTGGTGGTCTTCCTTGTGACAGGGTCGCTGCACGTTTGAGAGATTGTGCTTCGATCGCCAACATCCCCTTGTAGCCTTGTGCCACCGGGAGCGGGTGCCCTGTGCACTCACCCACGCCAAGCTCTAGAGATGAGCATGATGGCGTGGCAAGGATCGCAGCCGACGCTGTGGTTGGCACCGGCACTGCATGCGTGGCAGGCGTCGCGTCCATAGTGGCAGCTACAGTCGTGGTGCACGCCTCAGGTGTCTAACGGCTTTGCCTACTACTATTTTGGCGATCGGCACCATGGTTGGCGCCAATTTTGCCAGCGTCTTGCCGGGTAGCGACCGCCGTAGATACGGTCTTGCCCTTCTTCTTCGCCATCCGACTCAGAGACATTGTCGGCCAATACTATGGTATCCCTCAATGGAGCTATGGCAGTTTTCTACATTCAGCTCCAAGGTCTGAAGCGCATGGAATAATAGCTCATTGACCATGTGGTCTCTTAGCGGGTCGTTGCTGCCATGCCACCATGCCACACCCCCAACTTCCTCCTCAGCATCCTCACCTCCGTCAGTGTCATCACCTGATAGTACCACACCTCTCGATCTTTGATCCACACCTGACGCCCTCCGCTCTGTTGTGGAGTCAATTGGAGTCATCCCGACCTGTGAACCCTCCACTTCTGTGGTAGTCCCTTCAGCTCAAGCCTGACGCGCTCGCACTCGGCATGCGAGGTAGCGTACAACATGCTTGGCTAGACGTGCCCAAGAGGTAGCAACAACAGTGGAAGTGCCAGACCTTAGCGCGCGGCTGACTCTCGTGTCTCCGGTTGCAGGGTTGGTGCGGCCTCCCTTCGTAGTATGTGCTGTTGTGTCGGTCCAGGGGCAGATGGAGTACACACCGACGACCACGGGAGAGTGTAGGAGGGATGCAAAAGATGGTGCTACAAGACGGGGTGCTCTTAGTGAGAACGAGTCATTCGAGGAGTGGTCCGAAACGGAGTTGGAGGCGGAAGACTGGTCCGGCACGCATGTAGAGGGTGATGTAGAGATGGAGATAGAGATGGAGACTGCATTTGACGTAGTAGAGACCATGACCGCATAGGTAGGTGTGGCAGTAGCAACTGACGGGATAGCACTAGTAGTGGTGGTGACAGCCGACACATGTGGAGCAAACGTTCGGGCGGTGGGTGTGTTGGCAGCCACCGACGTCGTGACAATAGCAGTAGTAGGATTTGCTACTATAGACAGGACGAATGCAGTGGATGCCCTTGTTGGTGCAGACACCATGATGGTCGTCGCCCTTGGAGCAGCCGGGTCGGCCTCCGTAGGGATAGACGCTTCCTTAGTAGCAACATCAACCGTTGAAGATACACATGCGGAGGGGGCATTTGGAGAGGCAGGAGACATTGAGGTTGCTATCACTTCCGCTATGGCCAGGGCCAATCCGAGAGCTGTCTGTGGAGGTGCAGCTGTCGTAGAGGACACAGCTCGAGCAATATATAATGCACAAGCAGTCGAGCCGGCCCCTGTGCTTGAGCATCTATACATTGTTCTTTGCGAATAGGAAGATGTAGTGGCAAGTGTGGACAGGCACCTTTAGGAACTCACGCATTAGATGCGTAAAGCGAGAACACATTAGAGCACCGCCAATGTCGCGGGTGGTCGTATAGCGACACTAGAAGTCGAGGATCCGCATATGCGCCTTGAGGTTGCTGAGTGGACGTTGCATGGTGCCATGTGGAGGCAGTTCGACTTGTGCCGACACGTGGATGAGGCGATATCAGTGGATGCCTGGTGGCCCGTGCATGAGCAGCTCTTATCGGCAACAATAGTGCTTACAGCCGAATGGTGGTATTGTCTGTGGCATCTGTTGGGTCTGCAACAATCACCCATATTGGTGCAGCTACCTTGGAGGATGCGGAGTGAGCTGCTGACCTCCGACTCATGTCTGCCCTGACTGACATCGCTGACAGTATGGCGGGTCTAGCCGATGACACAACAATAAATGTCCGCGCTGCATTTCATGAACCTGAGCGCCTGCGTTCCGCGGTGGACACGTAGGAGGCAATCGTGGCTCAAGTGGAGGCGCACATGTAAGGTCTCATGGCGGAGCTCTGGGAGGCCAGTAGCTGTTGTTACACCGCGAATGTTCTATCACGACGGGCAGCCGAGGATTGCGTGGAGGGTGTCCACATGCATCTCGAGATAACTGAGTGGTCTCTACAGGATGCACGCCGGGGACAGGCGGTTTCAGTAGTAGGTGGAATATTGGTTGCGCACAAAACTTTCGGAGGAGTCCCAGGACATTGTATGATCTCCTCATGACACGGACGACATCGCAGAGGCAGATCCACAAACAGATACCGAGAGATAGTTGTGTCATCAGCATCGAGTGCCTCTGTAGTAGCAGCTTCTTCAGATGCAGATGTTGTAGATGCCGACACGTTGTTTGGTGTCGACGTCCTGCCAACAGCTAACAGCCAGGCGGCATATGATTTGACGACTGACGTAGAGGAATCTGACCTGCGTGACGAGGCGGCGAGGCTGTAGGAAACCATGGCTCGTTCCGACGTGCACGTAATGGAGGTCCATTGTCAGGTTTGTTCCGCAACTAACCGCCTGCATGCCGTGGATGCAGCCGGCCGGCCGACAGCCGCAGCATAGCTCAATGACCTGTACACGCATCTCGACGTTGTAGATTCGGCATGGGGATGTACAGCTCAGCAGTTGGCAGGCATATAGCAGGTGATTTTGTTGGAGGAGGCCCTCAGCGTTGCACCAGTCGTAGTAGTAGGTGACGAGAGCAGTGATGACTACGACAACGATGATGATGACAGTGTTGACGGCGTTGTGGGATGAGGTTGCGTGCGCGCACGTCTCACTAGCATCGTTCTCACATTTGTTGTTGCTATGCAGTTGTATGTGGCCATGGGAGAGCCATGCTTCCTTCTCAAGGGAGATATTGTGAATAGTTATCAGCTTCGCTTGTATTTTCGGGCTCTACCACACTGGGGGAGTGTTGGTGTGTGTCTTTTCACCCGACGCCTCCCTCTGCACAGCGCATAGAGGCACCACAACTCTGCAGTTGACATTGGTCGAGGTGGTGATAGTCGAGACCTGCATACATGGTGGGTTTTTTCGTTGTGACGAGGAGACCTAGCACATTGCGACCACCACGTACTTGTAGTGCAAGTGTCTGCATGTCATGCTACAGGTGTCGCATTGTCGGGCTCTACGGCCCAGGCGGAGTGTTGTTGCCTGGGCTTTGAGCCGACATCGCTCCACACTGCAATTGTGGCACCGAAGGCCTTTTAGAGACCCCGAGACTGCATTATCAGCTATGATATTGCTGGTGTGATGCACTTGCTACGTTCCGGCATCCATGTTTGTGGGTGTGTAGCGGTTAGAATTTTCTCGGTGGTCAAGACCCGGGGACTCAGAGACATGTTCCGAGGTCACGAGGAGACCTCAGGTGGCTCAAGTTGAGACTCGCGCACCTGATGGGTCATAATGGTGCGATGTGGTGACCTAGAGCCTTGAACCAGCGTGTGCATGTCGGGGGCTCGTGACGTGTTGCCCGGTGCTTAGTTATGTACCTTGCTTGTTTGTTGAGACACGGGCACCCGAAGACATGTTATGGGGTCACGAGGATACATGCCTTGCNTTGGGTCTGCAACAATCACCCATATTGGTGCAGCTACCTTGGAGGATGCGGAGTGAGCTGCTGACCTCCGACTCATGTCTGCCCTGACTGACATCGCTGACAGTATGGCGGGTCTAGCCGATGACACAACAATAAATGTCCGCGCTGCATTTCATGAACCTGAGCGCCTGCGTTCCGCGGTGGACACGTAGGAGGCAATCGTGGCTCAAGTGGAGGCGCACATGTAGGGTCTCATGGCGGAGCTCTGGGAGGCCAGTAGCTGTTGTTACACCGCGAATGTTCTATCACGACGGGCAGCCGAGGATTGCGTGGAGGGTGTCCACATGCATCTCGAGATAACTGAGTGGTCTCTACAGGATGCACGCCGGGGACAGGCGGTTTCAGTAGTAGGTGGAATATTGGCTGCGCACAAAACGTTCGGAGGAGTCCCAGGACATTGTATGATCTCCTCATGACACGGACGACATCGCAGAGGCAGATCCACGAACAGATACCGAGAGATAGTTGTGTCATCAACATCGAGTGCCTCTGTAGTAGCAGCTTCTTCAGATGCAGATGTTGTAGATGCCGACACGTTGTTTGGTGTCGACGTCCTGCCAACAGCTAACAGCCAGGCGACATATGATTCGACGACTGACGTAGAGGAATCTGACCTGCGTGACGAGGCGGCGAGGCTGTAGGAAACCATGGCTCGTTCCGACGTGCACGTAATGGAGGTCCATTGTCAGGTTTGTTCCGCAACTAACCGCCTGCATGCCGTGGATGCAGCCGGCCGGCCGATAGCCGCAGCATAGCTCAATGACCTGTACACGCATCTCGACGTTGTAGATTCGGCATGGGGATGTACAGCTCAGCAGTTGGCAGGCATATAGCAGGTGATTTTGTTGGAGGAGGCCCTCAGCGTTGCACCAGTCGTAGCAGTAGGTGACGAGAGCAGTGATGACTACGACAACGATGATGATGACAGTGTTGACGGCGTTGTGGGATGAGGTTGCGTGCGCGCACGTCTCACTAGCATCGTTCTCACATTTGTTGTTGCTATGCAGTTGTATGTGGCCATGGGAGAGCCATGCTTCCTTCTCAAGGGGGATATTGTGAATAGTTATCAGCTTCGCTTGTATTTTCGGGCTCTACCACACAGGGGGAGTGTTGGTGTGTGTCTTTTCACCCGACGCCTCCCTCTACACAGCGCATAGAGGCACCACAACTCTGCAGTTGACATTGGTCGAGGTGGTGATAGTCGAGACCTGCATACATGGTGGGTTTTTTCGTTGTGACGAGGAGACCTAGCACATTGCGACCACCACGTACTTGTAGTGTAAGTGTCTGCATGTCATGCTACAAGTGTCGCATTGTCGGGCTCTACGGCCCAGGCGGAGTGTTGTTGCCTGGGCTTTGAGCCGACATCGCTCCACACTGCAATTGTGGCACCGAAGGCCTTTTAGAGACCCCGAGACTGCATTATCAGCTATGATATTGCTGGTGTGATGCACTTGCTACGTTCCGGCATCCATGTTTGTGGGTGTGTAGCGGTTAGAATTTTCTCGGTGGTCAAGACCCGGGAACTCAGAGACATGTTCCGAGGTCACGAGGAGACCTCAGGTGGCTCAAGTTGAGACTCGCGCACCTGATGGGTCATAACAGTGCGATGTGGTGACCTAGAGCCTTGAACCAGCGTGTGCATGTCGGGGGCTCGTGACGTGTTGCCCGGTGCTTAGTTATGTACCTTGCTTGTTTGTTGAGACACGGGCACCCGAAGACATGTTATGGGGTCACGAGGATACATGCCTTGCATGTTACGGACGTGTGCAACTCGCCATGCTGGTCATTCTGGTTCAAATGAAGAGTTGTTTTGACACATGTACAGGAAGTTATGACCGGGCGCGTGTTTTAGCTTTGACTAGGCCGTTCTCG
>SZWC01017109.1:0-11344 GCA_023375785.1 Penium margaritaceum
TGTATGGGGGGGGGGGGGATGGGGGGGGGGGAATGGACTCCGAACGATTTACGCTCGCAGCACTTGCAAACATTCAGAAAAGTAACTGCATGTCCTGTTCGCCTGCGAAGACTGAACTCTATTCCGTCTCTAGATCTTGATCACATACTATGTAGGACTGACATACCCTTAAGACATTCATAGGACAAGACTAGGTGACCTCAAAATCATTGAATACATCTTTAAAATAGCAGACAACAATGAATTACAATTCACCATAAATGATTATGATTTTGTCTGAAAATAAATATACACTTGTTCACTAATAAACTTGTGATGTATTTCATGTATTCATGTTAGTAAACTTCCAAGAAGCAAAGATAATGGAGGATTAGTATACATAGGTCATGAAGTGTATAAAAGAGGGGTGATTAACCATAACTCACCTTTGGAGATGCGAGATGAGACAGAGAGGAGGTTAATCCTGCAACATGCACGTTTCTGAATGAGCTTTTGCAACTTGTCATTGAGATCACCCTCCCTCCCTCATAATGCTGACAAATACCATTTCCAGGAGAGCACTTTTATTGACATAATCAAAGAACGCCACCTGCGCAGAAAGCCTACTGATCGTGATAGTAGGCCAAACCAAGAAATTCTACAATCACAACCCACTAACCCACCACACATGATGAAATGAAAACAAGATTTTTCCTCTTGATACTGAAGAGAGAATAAGGCAACCTCCATCTCCCTGCTGTAGAGGGCCTTAGAAGCGGGTGTTTCCACGAATGTTGCTACAGCTCAGGAGCTTTCCCGTGCTCGACCGCAGGGCCTTCCCAAACTGGTGCATCGGAAAAATGCAGCGGTAACGCCAATTGCAAGCCTTGACTCGCCCCCACTGGCTCCATGGAACTCAACACCTAGCCGCAGGAATATTCTCGACTGAGTTCTTGCACACATCAACGAGGCTGAGTGGAGGGGATGTCGGCTTTGGTGGTGGCGAAGACCTCTATGCAGGGCTGCTTGGAAGAAGACTGGGTGGTGAATTGGGTGGACGGCTGGGTGGAGGACTGGGTGGAGGACTGGGTGGAGGACTGGGTGGAGGACTAGGTGGAGGAGGATTTGGTGGTGGAGGACTGGGTGGAGGACTGGGTGGAAGACTGGGAGGAGGACTGGGTGGAATGGTGGTGGGTCCTCTTACTACAGAGAAAGACAGGGAGACGAGGACGCACAAGGATTTTGAAAAGCAAAAACAATCCCCAGAACCTCGTGCCGGACTCATATGAGAGAACAGCGGTTTTCCCTCCAGCATACATGCTGCTCGGCAAGACTCTGTACTCTCCCTGGCCGGGTTGAGGCTGTAGTGAAAACCACTTATCATTCATCCAACATCGCAGGTGGGGCAGACACTTGTTGCATTGATGCAGTTATCGACAATGATAGCGCGGAATGGTACAAAAAGCGACAGAAACAGCAATGAAATTCGGAGTACGATGCACACAGGAGCTGCGGGGCGAGTTGCGTGAGCCCCGCAAGGATCCATTCCGGTGAACGTGCTTGGACAAGTTCCAGCTGCACGAAACAGCGTGCGGTTAGAAATGAAACACAGTACAAGAAACAACCTTGCTAAACGGTTGAAGAGGTCGATAAGGACTGCGGCGCGGCCTATCGTTTGGAAGGGCAAAAGCTTTTCCAGGTGCAACTTTTGTCGAGTGCCCGGGAACTGGAATACTATGAGCTGTGCGGAATCAAGGGTTCAATAGCATTGCGGGAAGGGGGGAAGGGGGTTGGGGGGGGGGCTCACCAGGAGGGAGAGGGGGGGGGCAGGGCCCTTACTTCCTGGTACACTTGGGATGCTTGTGACTACGGCAAGAAGAAATAGAGATGTCTTGTGAAAGATCGAGACGTAAGCACTGGCGCATATACGACTTTGGCTTGAACAATATAGTGGAGATGTCATGGACAGGTGGGTGGTCTGATCTTCTTGCTCATGCGCACTAACGAAAGTCAGAAGGGCAACCTCTGAATGCTGAGGCCACCCGTGTTTGAGGAGGGGAGGGGGGGAGGGGGTGGACTGGAGGCCATATTAGGGATCTGGCCTAGTTTTTGAATCATCTTATGTCTACGGCCATCCAACCTCAACCTCTTACGAATTTGGCCTACTTGGGAGGTCGGGTTGCAGATCTGGCCAACTATGCTGCAATTTCATCTGCTGTCGTGTTGTGTCTGGAGGGCTTGTATGGCCTATGTTTTGCAAACGCATTACAAATTTGGCTAGATTTTAAATTCGAGTCAGTATGCTTAGAAGGCTTCAAAACTCGCACATGCGAATCCTGAAGAGAACATCGGGCAATAACTCGCACGATTTCTCCTTTTTTTCCCTACCACATGCGAAGCAAACGATCGACAAAGACGAACCTGGCAAGGATTTGGCGGGGGAGGGGGAGGGTCGCTCAACATGACCAATCGCTTGACCAACACACAACTGAACTTATGAACCGTATAAATTGCTTGCAATTGTTCATCCGCAATAAACAAAAATCACATGGAATTTACATATAGACATTGTAGCGGGAGGGCCAGTTTGACCCTCCCTCCTGGCTGAAGCAAGGGGTGGTTGCGCACCACCCCTCGCGTCAGCGAGGGGTGGCCGAAGGCTAGTAATTTTCTGGCCGCCAGCCAGCTCGCTGCCGGCCAGCTGGACGGCAGGCGGCCGGCCAAGTGACCGGCCGGCCACCTGCCGACTGTCGCCAATCACCGATCGCAGCCTCAGCCCAATCGACGGCTAAGGGGCCACAAGGGCTTGAAGGGCAAGACCTCATGGCCTCATGCCCTCCCCCCCATTTGCCCTTCTCGCAAGCGAGAAAGCAAGGATGAGGGAGGGGGACGAGGGACGAGAGGCGAGAGATCCTGGCGCAAAATGACCAGCATACCTCGCATGCAACGATCTCGCGCCAGAACGTCAAAAACATAAATCAAAGTTGGTTTGTGACGTACTTCCATATAAAGTAACAGAATAACTTGTACAAACGCACGAGTTCCAGGTAAAAACGTCCAGTTTGGGTCCCAAAACCAAGGGTAAGGGTAAAAACGGAAATGGACCTCCGGATACTCAAAATATTCAAGTCTCCTTGCTCTGGACCATTGATTACAACTTCCCCTCAGTCCTGCAAAGGGGATCAATCCCTGACGCGCACTGAGAATGCCATTTTGTGAAATCCAACGACGACTTCAGAGCAAGAGCTGGAGGTTCCAGCCAGTTACAGTGGTTCTCAGAGCCAAACAACGACCGCGACTAAGGGTTTGATGGAAACAGTGGCTACGTTGTATACAAAATGCCGCCGGCAGCTACAAGCAGCAGCAAAAACGCCAGAAGGGACTACGACATCTACACTTAACGGATTTAAGTACCGTAAAATGGGTTAAAGAGAAGAAAATAAGCTCTACTTGGTGGAGATTTTCCTTCTAGGAGAATTTTGTGGGATGGGGTGGGGAGTCCCCACCCCCTAAAACCACCAAATCCTCTCCATGTAAATGACTCCTTCCTCCCTCCGTCATCCAAAAGTTGGGGCACCTTCCTTTCCCAAGATCACGGACTCTCACGACCAGAGAGTAACCTAAGAAGAAGGAGGGTGTCACCTTGAAGGGTTTTGATTGCACTCCAACATCGTCGGCTCAAGGGAAATGCCCATAAGAATGCGAGAGGCGTCAACAAGTATGAAGAGAAGGCCAAGGAATACAAGAAGACAAGATAAAGACAAGGAGGTAGAAGAATGAGTGAAAGGGTTGCTAGGAATTATTGGAATTCCTCCTTACACTCCTTAATCTTGTTTTGTGAGCAACACTCATGTCCCTTGTCATTTCCTTGTCTTGCGGTTTTTTGTTTTCCTAGATTTTAGTCACTACCATTTGCCATGATTCACGGCTTAGAAAGACTAGTTTTCAAAATCCACGCCCTTGTGCCGACGTGGCAGTCTAGGAAAAAAGAGTTTGAATTCATAATTGCCTCGTTGATCGTGAGAACAAGGTCATTGTGGGAGGCAATCCCTCTGCAAAGTTGTGGGGTGAACCCCACAACGGCTGTCACGTGCTACTTGCACGGGCGATGAGATGGCAAGTGCTGGACCGTCGAGGACTAACAAGGGCAAGGTGGTGACAGCCTCACCATACGCCCTTGACGGACTCCAAATTTGGGAGCCATTTCCGTGAGCACAGTTGCTAAATTAAAGGCAACCGTATCATCGAAGGCAGCCGGCGCCAACTGCGGCGACACCAAGAAGTGTTTGGAGGCCGGAAAAGTACTTGATGAGCATGTCGACGGGCACGTGGGTGACCCCCACGCGACGAACGACCCGTTGGAGGAGGATCACCCGGATGGGGACCCCGACAAAGAGCACGATGTTGACGATGGTGAAGGCGATGAGGATAATGATCATCGCCATCGTTGTGTGACGAGCTCAAGTCGATTGCTTGAGAAGGGCAAGGCGTTCGCCGCATTGCCAGAAGCTGCCGAAAGCAGAAGGGCTGCCAAGAGCAGTAAAGGCACCAAAAACAGTCACGCGGGAAGTTCCCGTGAGAACAAGCCATACGACGTCGTCGCAAGGGCAATTCACAATGACCGCCACAGGCTTGCACAGTTTGCTACTGAGGCAAAGTGCCGACTCAAGATCACCACCAACGGTGGAGGTACGGCACCTCTCGGAGGAGTGGGGGGGGAACCCCCTTCCTATGATCCGGTCGCGGTGGGGCAGGACAACGCCCACTTGAGCGTCATCGCGAACGACAAACTCCTCCAAAAGGTGGGATACTTTGGCGGCGTGTACGCAAACTGTACCCTGCTGTAGTGGGTAGAGGTGCATGAACAACGCGAGGCCTTGGAGGCTATTGTCGATGCTCTGATGACATCGGAGCTGAAGTTCACGTTCGCCAATCTATTGGCCAACATCAGGCAGAGCATCACGGACCTCGAACGCGATCGGCAGCGGTAATTTCTTGCCGTCCATGAAACAAGTCGCTGATGCAACGACCTCGACAAGGCGTTGCAGAGTGTGACCCAGGTGCGGATGCAGTAGGAAGCACAGTGCGCCACAGATGCTAATGTCATTGCCGGTGGCAGCGATGACTTACCTACAACGACGACTTTGGGGCCGGTCATGAATACATCCTTCCTCTACTGTGTGGAGATCTTCCAAAAGGTCGTGAAGCTGACCGACTGGCTGAATTGCATGGAGCATGTTCTACATATCCACAAGGCTGGGCTCAACCAGTGGGGTGACCTTATCACGATGCGGCTTGGAGACAAGCTCTTCAAGTATGTGGTCAAGGAGTAGACTCAGTCAAGGTACAGTTGTACCTCGAGTGGCAGTGCATGCCGTGGGAGGCCTTCTACGCGATCATGCGTACGAAGTGTACCCAATAAGAGGATGTATGGTGTGCCTTCCACAAAATCATGGACTTCAGGCAGTTGGGTGGCTCGCTCGAAGCCTACTTGAGCAAGTTCACCGCAATCATGGAGGAAGCTGAATGCTACACCGCGGGCAATGGGACTCATACCTTCAAGTACCCGAAGTGCATGCTCTTAGATTACTTGCGTGACGGTCTTCCCTGCAAGAACTTGAAGGATAAGACCACCACAATCGCAACTGTCCAAGGTTGGACAAGCTAGAGGGCATTGCGAGACTACATGAGTGAGGTGCATTTGGCGAACCCAAAGCACTACTTGGACGTACGGCCAAACGCGCATGCACAGCAAGGCCGTGACATACACATGGACGCTACGAGGGATGGAAGAGTAGCCAGGCAGCGGGGCGGGGCCAAGGGAAAGTTGCTTGCTAACCCTCTAGTCAAGAAGAATAGCGGGTACAAGACCCCAAACCACAAGGGCAACCTCGATAATGACAAGCTTCACGCGGTGCGTGAAATCGTAACACAACATTCCGAAATGGACTCTGCCACATCTGTATGTAGCTTGGTCACTTTAGGTCGCTGGTGCTGTTAGCCGCAGCAGAAGCACCTCGTGGGGAGGGTGCAGTAGGAGGCCACGGACAGGGCCGTGGACAGGGTTGCGGCCGCAGCAATGGGGCTGGTCGCGGTAACAGACAAGGTCGTGGGGTGGGTTTTTCCCACCCCTGAGGAACGTTAGTGGGGACCACTCAGTGGTAAACCTAGATCACGAGTGTGGGTTCATGTTTGTAGACAAGGATGCTAACCAGTCGCAGTTTTGACGCCTTCAAATTTCTCTATTGTTTTCTCCCCTCTCATTGAACCTCATTCTATACTTGCTGATCGACATTGCCCACTTATTTTTGCATACCTGAACAAGATCCATGATTGAACCTGCTTAGTGGTGACGACACCAAGCACTATGCAAGAATTGTGTAACACAGTCATTGAAGAAAACACCCTCAAAGAAATGAGTTTAATCACATTTGCGATACCTTTAGTTGACATTTTTGACCCAGTGAAAACTAAAAGAAGGTGCTAGCCAAATTCACACGTGCCCACAATATGTGGACTCGAGTAGGTGAATTATGAGAGTTGTGACATCCGGCGTTTTGATTCCCTATTCATCACAACCTTGGCTTTCCATCGTCGAGCCTATTCACTTGGAAGAGTGAAGGAAACATGACGATGCAGTTCAAAGGACAGGTAGTTGGTGCTCCCATGAACAAACTTGCTGACATTTGGGGAGATCACTCCTTTGATAGCCTTGGCTTTACCCAACGGGTTGGCCTGAAGCACAAGCCATCGAATGGCTTAGTTGTTGTCAGTGAAAACTGTATGTTACCAGTGATTGGTACTTGTAAAGCAAAGAATTGTGTTTCAAGTTACACACAGAGTGTCATGTTGAAAGTACTCAACCTTCTTAACCCGTTTGATGTGATACTAGGTAATTCTTGGCTCTGTTAAAACAAGGCTCTAACATGCTATTAATCAAAGCATTTGATCCTCTAAAAAAGGATAGCGTTGCTTTACATTGATTCTCAGTACGAACTTATCGCCGACCCGACTCAAAGGCCATGCCAGCTTGTCTGTAATGCAAGTCAAGAGACGGTTGTCGATACTTCTTAGCTCAGCTACAAAAAGTGGAGGACGATGTGAAGGAAGACACGCCACAAGAGATCAAATCTCTTTTTTTGGAGTTCTTGGATGTATTCCAAGACCCAGCGACTGAGCTTCCACCAAATAGACACATGGGCCACACGATTCTATTTCATGCAGAGGTGACACCTCCGTTCTGACCCATGTATTGCCTTAGTCCAACAGAAACGCCAAGTCAAAGAGTACCTTGCAAACGGATGGATTGACCCAAGTAGCTCATCGTACAGTGCGCTGATCCTTTTTGTGAACAAAAAGGATGGTGGTTTACAAATGTCCTTAGATGACCAGGCGTTGAACAAGTTGACAATGAAAATTTGATTCCCCTGCTGCGGATTAAGGACCGTTTTCATCAACTCCAAGGGGCAAAAGTATATTCATCCTTGGATTTGTCTCAAATGTACCATTATATCCGCATCATAGAAGATGATGTGTCCAAAACCACATTTCAAATGCACATGGGACACTATCAATTTCCAGAGTTATGCTTCGTGCCTACAAATGACCTGGTAACCTTCCATGGATAAATAAACCAAACATTCATCAAGCAACTCGGTCAATTTGTTATGGTTTACCTGGACAACATCCTAGTTTTCTTGAAATCAATGCAAAAGTGCATACAACATCTGTGTGAAGAAGTTGCAATTGTTTGGGAGCTGAAGTTCTATGAACAAATGAGCAAGTGCAAGTTTGCACAAGATGGGCTCAAATACCTTGGACACGTCGTCGTCAAGGACGGCATCCGTGTCGACCCACGAAAGGTCCAAGGTGTTGTAGACTGGCCACGCCCGGAAAGCGTTGGGAAAATGCGGTCTTTCCTCAACCTTGTACCTTACGATGGTTTATGCAAGGGTATCTTACCCTAGTAGCACCACTAACCAGGCTCACGCAAAACGAAGGGCACTGGGAATGGACATTTGATTGTAAGAACAGTTTTCTCAATGTCAAAGAGCTTCTATCCACAGTGTCTTGATCCATCGTAACTGTGAGAGGTTCCATATGATACGTTGGTAGTAGGACTTGAAGCCGTCCTCATGCAGAATGGTCACCCAATTGCGTATGAGAGCCGGAAGCTCATCCTTGCAGAAACACGGTACACGAGTGGTAATCAAGAGCTCCTTATGGTAGTACACGCTTTTAAGATGTGGCGTTGCTACCTTGAAGGTGCTGAAGGGGGTGTGATGGTCGTGACCATAACCCATTGGATTTTTTCCAAACGCAACCGAACCTGTCAAGATGACAGGCGCGTTGGAGAAAATACCTGAGCCAATTCTTGATTACATGGGAATACTGGCCAGGACGCATGAATGTGGCCGATCCATTGAGCTGACAGCCCGTGGAAACTAAAGCAACCACCAAGGTTAGTGGGTGTCTTATGGCCATTGCAACAGAAACAAACACCACATCCCCCTGCACCTCTGCGGCAACCACCATGAGACATTATCCATTTCATCGGTTTTGTAAACAGGATCCGGATGGGATACTCTGTAGATTTTTGGTTTTGATACTTTCAAAGATGGACAAGTGCTAATCGGTGGAAGCCAAAGGTATCTATTGGCATGCAAAACTCGGGAGACCTTCAAGCAAACATGATCTCCTAGTTCCACAACCCACCAGTCGGAGGTCATGTGGTACCTCGAAAGACCAAACAGGCACTCTCCGACCACTATGGGTGGCCACGATGGAGTGTCGATGTCCGTACGTATTGCATGACATGCGACCCATGTCTTCGGAATAAGGCTAGTAACAAGAAGCTTACATGATTCCTCCAACAGCTTCCCATTCCTAGGCCTCCATGGGAGTGCATCACCATAGTATTCAAAACTGGTCTTCTGGACACGGCCCGTGGCCACGATGCAATATTAGAGGTTGTGGATGTTTTTTAAAGATGACACACTTTATTCTTATAACCACTGACGTGTCGTTCAGAACCATGATTTGTCGTTGCGCATTATCTCCCATATAGATAAAACATTTGCTGGTAAGTTGAGGCAAACAATGCACAAGTACTTCAATAGTGAGTTGCAAATGTTGATATCTTTTCACCTTCAAACAGAAGGACAAACATAGTGCATGAACTGCACTCTAGAACAAATGCTCCATATGTATGTGGACCCTGCCTGCAATGATTGGGATAAAATCCTAGCACTCGTAGAGTTGTGATGAATAGCTTGATGAACAAGTTTACACAGTTCACACCGTTTGTGTTGAACAGTGGTCGGAATCCGGTGGTGCTCTCTTCATTGGTGAGAGTGGGAGTATTGGAGGACTGATTCCTTCTGCTCAAGCCTTTGTCAAGCGCATAGACTCCTTGTTACAGGAGGTGAAGGGCCACCTTAAATCTGCTCGGCAACGACAAGAGGCATATGATGACAAAAGTCGTCATGAGGTCTTGTTTGCCATCACCAACAAAGTGCGTCTTAGCACTAAGAATCTTCGACAAAAGTTGCCAGGGGCGCAAAAACGTCTACCAAAGTGGATTGGGCTGCTTTCCATGGTTGCACACATCTAGCCAGTGGAATATTGATGGCTGACTCCACCAAATATGAAGATACAGGACGTGTTTCATTTGAGCCTGTTTGCTCCGTACACGACAAAAGAAACTGTTCAGTCACCACCGAGAGTCTTTACTTCCCATGGCCAATACCAGGTTGTTTGCCTACTCCAACACAGAGAGCGTAGTCTCCGGTCGTGGGTTGTTAGGGAATACCCCGTTCATTGGGCCGAGTGTGGACCTGAACAGCGATCATGGGAGCCTGAATCTGGGTTACCCACAGGGGTGTTCAACGAGTAGTAAAGCAAACGGGCAGCTTGCACAGATAGACGCAGGTAAGGGGACACCGCCTAAATACGGAAAAAATGGACAATACTCCCCTAGACCAGCATTCATGGACTGCAACCATAGGGGGTTGGGGACGCCCGACATGGTTGTCGTGCAGACGCTCCATACTAAAGTGGGGAGGCCGCTAGCCGTGCAGTCGGACAAGTAGTAGCTTAGGTCCAAGTGCCATGCACGTGTTTATGTTTTAATAGGTGATTGAAATAACTTATTCTCTTTCACAAAGTTGATCACTCACTATCCGGCAATCCTACTTTTTGTTCATGAACCGGGACTGTTCATAAGAAGTAGGGAGGAATGCAGCGGAAGGGACACTGGACTCTGCCTCCTCGCTAAAGCAAGGGTGGTTGCGCAGCACCCCTTGCGTTAGCAAGGGCTGGCGGATGGCCAGCACTTGGCTGGCCGTCGGCTAGCTTGCTGCTAAGCGGTTGGACAGCAAGCAGCCGGCCAAATGACCAATCGGCCACCTGCTGGCCAAGTGACCGGCCGGCCACCAGCCGGCCAGCCGCAGATCCTAGCCTCAGCCAGATCGAAAGCTGAAGGGCCTCAAGGGCATTGAGGGTGAGACCTCGTGGCCTTATGCACTTGCCCCCGTTCACCCTCCTTGCAAGTGACCTAGCGAGGATGAAGGAGGGGGATGAGGGACGAGAGGCAAGAGATCATGGAGCAAAAATGCCAGTGTGCCTCACACGAGACGGTTTTGCACTAGAACATCAAAAACATGAATTGAAGTTTTTTTTTGTGACAAACCTCGACATAATGTAACAAAATAACTCGTGCAAACGCACGCATTTGAGGTATAAACCCCCTATCTGGGTCCCAAAACCAGGGGTAAGACGAAAAATGGAAATCATCCTTAAGAGACTCACAATATTCGAGTTTGCCGGCTGTGGGTTGTTGATGACGATATCCCCTCAGTCGCATGAAGATAGTAAACCCCTATCACAAACTGAGAATGACAATCTCTGAACTCTTTGACAACTTCGGAGTGGAAGTTGGAGGTTCCAACCCGTTACAAACATCTCCTCTACCAAAACCTTCCCCCATGGACAACTCTTGACTCTTTTAACTTGACATTGATGAAATATGCCAAATTATGCACACAAATGTTCATATCTGGATTTAGTAGACTAAATTAAAGAATTTTCTCAGTAAGTGACAGGTGGAAAACAATTTGTTAATAGAAGACATGAAGATAAACTTATTTCATCATATAATTATGAATTTATATACAAAATAAAATTCCTTTCACTATACATTTTCATATACACATACATATACATATGCATATGCGTATACATATACAAATACAAATACATATACATATACATATACATATACATATACATAAACATATACATATACATATACATATACATATACATATACATATACATATACATATACATATACATATACATATAC
>SZWC01017109.1:15944-25966 GCA_023375785.1 Penium margaritaceum
TTACTACCTTGGCCTTCAGGTCAAGCGCGACCGGCAGCAGCAAAGTTTGGAGCTGTCACAAAGCACGTACGTGAGCGACATTGTCAAGCGCTTCAACATGGCAGGATTGCGCAAGGCCGCAACTCCACTGGAAGTGGGAGCAAAGCTTGGCATGACACAGAGTCCCCACGGCATGCAGGAGAACAGCCGCATGGAAGCAGTGCCGTACAAAACAGCAGTTGGGAGCCTTATGTACGCAGCAGTCGGCACGCGCCTCGACATCAGCCAAGCGGTGGGAGTGCTCAGCAAGTTTTGCGCAAATCCGGGCGTGCCGCAGTAGGAGGCAGTCAAGCGCATGCTACGCTACCTCGACAGCCACATCAGCTCTTGCCTCACCTTCAACGGCAAGAACAGCCCCACTCTCGTTGGCTACAGTGATGCAAATTGGGGAGATGACCTGGACACAAGGAGGTCGACCAGAGGGTTCGTGTTTGTGCTTGGGGGAGGTGCAATCAGCTAGAGGAGCAAGAAGCAAGAGTGTGTTGCCCATCCATCCAGTCCATCCTCACTCTTGCTGCTGCTATGGACTGGGAGATGCACCAAATGGATGTGTCGTTTGCATTTCTGAATGGTGACCTCAATGAGGATGTGTACATGGAGCAGCTGGAAGGGTACGTGGTGGAAGGGAAGGAGGGCTTGGTATGCAAGCTTGTGAAGGCTTTCTATGGCCTGAAGCAAGCCCCGTGATGGATGAGCAGCTGGCTGGCCTTGGCTTTGTGCGCAGTAAAGCTGACCATGCTGTCTATGGGCACACACAAGAGGCAAGCCAGATCATCATCTTGCTTTATGTTGATGATCTACTCATTGAATCTGACTCCAAGTCTCTTTTGGACGATGTGAAGCACTCCCTTGCTGCCAGGTTTGACATGAAGGGCATGGGAGAGCTCAGTTACTACCTTGGCCTTCAGGTCAAGCGCGACGGGCAGCAGCAAAGTTTGGAGCTGTCACAAAGCACGTACGTGAGCGACATTGTCAAGCGCTTCAACATGGCAGGATTGCGCAAGGCCGCAACTCCACTAGAAGTGGGAGCAAATCTTAGCATGACACAGATTCCCCACGGCATGCAAGAGAACAGCCGCATGGAAGCAGTGCCGTACCAAACAGCAGTTGGGAGCCTTATGTACGTAGCAGTTGGCACGCGCCTTGACATCAGCCAAGCGGTGGGAGTGCTCAACAAGTTTTGCGCGAATCCGGGCGTGTCGCATTGGGAGGCAGTCAAGCGCGTGCTACGCTACCTCGACAGCCGCAGCAGCCTTTGCCTCACCTTCAACGGCAAGAACAGCCCCATTCTTGTTGGCTAAAGTGATGCAGATTGGGGAGATGACCTGGACACAAGGAGGTTGACCAGAGGGTTCGTGTTTGTGCTTGGGGGAGGTGCAAGCAGCTGAAGGAGCAAGAAACAAGAGTGTGTTGCCCTCTCCTCCACTGAAGCGGAGTACATCGCCTTGAGTGAAGCAACAAAGGAAGTTGTATGGCTGCAAGAGCTGCTGTAAAGCCTTGGAAAGCAGCAGAACACAGCAACTAAAATCTACCGTGACAACATGAGCGCCATTGCTCTTACCAAGAACGCAGAGTTTCACGCCCGCACCAAGCACATTGACCTACGATATCACTTTATCCGCAAACTTGTGGAAAAGCAGGTGGTGCACATCATGTTATGCCCTTCAAGCATGATGCTGGCAGACTTTCTGACCAAGCCGCTGACACAACACCGCTTACAGCAGCTGAGGGGACAGTGCAGACTTGTGTTATGTTTATTCTCGTAAAGTGGGAGAATGATGGATATGAGAGTGCCAGATAGTGACAAAAATGGGTTGCTCGATAAAACTTACCTGGTATGATAGTTGCATAGAGGATGTTTCAGAGGTTCCAACGCACTCTACGAAACTTGATTTGGAGTCCGTTTGAGTAAGGTATGGATTTTAAAAGTTTGGAGATTATGGGTCGGCTTCAAGTGACGACCTGAGCACTTTGAGCTCAAAAGGCGGCAGGATTATTGGCCAAGACAGCTGAGAGCGGCCTTCAAGGAGAAAAGCCGGCTGGAGGACATCAAGCAGACTTCAACGAAGGCGCAGACCACGATTGTTGGTCGTCCAAGTGGTGTGAGACATAACTTTCTTGTGTGACAAGGTGACTGCCGCTCATCCCGCTAGGCTAGGAGAGGGTAGACTTTGACAGAGTATATCTCAGTGCTCCCCAGGCCAAGTGAGGCATATAAGGGCTTGTTGGAAAGCTATGACAATGTAAGTTCTCACTCAAGAGTAGATTTAGGCATTCTTGTTCTCTGCAAACATTAATTTACTTCCGTAGCTTCTATCTGTGCAACCTGCAACTCTCTCTAACAAACAGTTGGTCCTGCCTAGGCGGCTCTTTGTGAGCCTGATCACCTCCCTAAGGGCTATCCAAGTTTCTATCATGCCAAACAGGAACCCTTCCAATTCAGATTTCCAAAGCTTCTGAGAAGCTCCACATTTTGGAAAGCCTACAGGGAAACAAAAACTTCTGTTAATGTTTTTCTAGCATGTACAGTTCATAATGACCACAAGGAATTACCACTCACCAGTCTGTGGGCTGAAGAAGGGCTCGAAAGGCTTCTGAGGACCAGCGCCTGCCATGTTTTGTCGTATGTGCAAGAAGCCACCCCCTCTTTCCCTTGCGCCCGCCGACCGGCGACTGCCTCGATTCATTTGAATCTCCTATAAGTCAGGAGCTCTGACCAGAACTTCACTTCTCACGACATCCCGTGCATCGGATGACTTGTTCAAAGAAAACATGAGTACATGGCGGGTGAAGGTAGGAGGTGTATTGTCAAGGAGAACCACGTGTGGGTTGTGCGCTCTCGGAGGGAGGGAGGTCTCTGCGACCTCTCTGAATTTGCCCTCGTTGGTGGCGTAACTGACAGTACTACCTTCTTCAGTGCTCTTGACACTACTCTTGTCTGAACTGAGGAAACCATAGCTTCTACGAGGCATGAAGAAGAATGCACCACATTGTGATGAGCGGCGGTTGTGTGCAAAGAAACCAAACATCATTTGAAGCAAGTAAAAACAAATGGTGGAATTTCACAATGTATTGCTCCACCTTTCTCATCTAGGCGGGGCCCAAATGATGTTAGACCACTTCGTACAAAGTCCCCCAACATTGCAAGACCTGTCTGTTACACAAAATTGTTATGAGAATTGATGTGGTAGGACCAGATTTGTGGTAATGGTCCTACACAATGATTTGAAAACTCGACACAACCTGTATGATTTTCCTTATTCCTACAACGCTTGCAACCATGTGGGATCCTGTGCGTGATTACAAGGGGGTATAACCTTATGGGACTACGGTGATTGAAACTTGGTAGGACCTTGACGAGGAAAAAGGTCCAACTTTTTCTTTATGGCAAGGGTCAAGTCCTCAACCCCTCAGACGTCAAGTCAAACTATCGCCGATGTTGCAAGATCATGTGGTCCTACAACGTTGGCAACTTGGTGGGACCATGTAACCAATTGAAGCATAGTAGAAAGCTTGTGCGTCGGTGACGGTCCTACCTCGTCTGCATGGCAGCATTGAGCACGACGATTGTTGCAAGTATCTAATAGTGAACAGCTGGTGGGGTTGAGGCGTAGATTTGCAGTGCAAATTGAGTGGGTTTGTGTTGGAAAGCAAATGTAACAATTATTTTGTGACACCATGACGCACCAGACTGTTTGCAATCACTTGGATTTACGGTCCAACTCCAGAGGATCTTCGGGATCACACGGGTCCTACAAGGTTGGCGACAAGATTGGACCTGGTTAGCGATTTGAACAAAGTAGGACTTGGGGCGTTGGATTAGGTCCTACCCCGTCTGCATGGCAGTGTTCAGCATTTTGCAACTATCCATCAATCGTCGTGTTCAACTCTAGACTTGCAGTGAACATCGAGTGAGTTTTTGTTGGAAATCATTTTAGCAATGATTGTTGTGAAATCATTATGCACCAGGGTGTGTGCGGTCACTCTGATGTCCATTTATGCCCTGTATGACCTTAATGATCAAGACAGGTCCCACAATGCTGGCGACCGGGTAGGTCCTGGTGAGCAATTGGGATGGAGTAGGACCTGTTGCATGGGACATTGTCCCACTCCGTCTGCATCTATGTTCTTCACAACTGTTTTCGCAAGCATCCATTTGCGAACAGCTCGTGGTGTTCAACACTAGGTTTGTAGTGAACATGGAGTGGGAATGAGTTGGAAATCAACTATAGCATGTATTTTGTAACACCATGACGCACCAGGCTGTCTGCGGTCTCTCTGATATCCAGTCAGACTCCATAAGATGTGTGTGATTTCCAGATTTCCTGTGATGTCGGAGATCGGGTGGGGCCAATAAGCGATTCAAATGTGGAATGACCTGCAACGTTGGAGAAGGTTGTACTCCGTGTGCATGGCAGCATTCAGCACGCCAGTTTTGTCAAGCATCCATCAGTGAATAGCTCGTGGTATATAGTACTAGGTTTGCAGCGAACATGGACTGTGTTTGTGTTGGGAATGAAATTTTCAATGGATTTGTGACACCACGACACACCAGGCTGTCTTAAGTCTCTTTGACTTCCAGAAATACCCCACAGGACCCCTGGTATCTTCACAGGTGCTACAAAGTGGATGACTGGGCGGGACCTGATGTCATATCGAACGTGGTAGGTCCTTTCGAATTCTTGGGAGGTCCTATCCCACCTGCATGGTAGCGTTCAACACAACAATGTTTGCAAACATCCATGAGTGGACAATTTGTGGTTTTTAATACTAGGTTTGCAGCAAAAATAAAGTGGGTTTGTGTTGCAAATCAACTTTAACAATGACTCCATGATACCTTGAAGCACCAGGCTGTCTGCGGTCTTTGTGATGTCCAGTCATTCTCCGTAGGACCTCTACGATCATGAGGGGTCCTACAAAGTTGGCGATCAGGCAAGACCATATAACGTTTGGAACGTGGTAGGATAACAAGAGTGAAAGTGGGTCCTACCTCGTCTTCATGGCAACGTTTAGCACAACGATTTTTGCAAACTTCCATCAATGAACAGCTCATGGTGTTTGACACTAGGTTTGCAGCGAACATGGACTGGATTTGTGTTGCAAATCAGCTTGAGCAATTTTTTGTGACACCACAAAGCACCAGTCTGTCTGTGGTTACTCTAACATCCATGCACACTCCATAGGACCTATGCAATCATGACTGGTCCTATAATGTTGGCGACCGGGTAGGACCATGTCAGCGACTTCAACTTGGTGGTCCCCAAGACGTCGGATAGGGTCCTACCTCGTCTGCATGGTAGCCTTCAGCACGAGAATCTTTGCAAGTGTCCAAAAGCGAACACCTCATAGGGCTACCCAGTAGGTTTCCAGTGAACATCGAATGGGTTTGCGTCGCAAATCGATCATAGCAGTTATTTTGTGACACCATGATGTACTAGGCTGTCTCTAGTCACTCTGACGTCTAGTCAAACTCCGTAGGGCCTTTGTTAACAGGTCAGGTCCTACAGCGTTTGAAGTTTTCTATTAAGGGAACAACTTGGGGGGTTAAGAAGTAGGTCCTCGTAGGTCCTTGTCGTAAACGTGAGAGGACCTTAAACTCTTTTTATGAACGATTCATTTTGTGGACTTGCCAAGCAACGGCATGGTACTATGTTCTTTGTTTGTTTTCAAATGCATTTTTTGCGCTAGAGTCCACACTGTAAGTACCGTATCCGGTGCAATGCACTTACACATGTCTGTCTTGATCGCAATCTTGGCAAACCAACCTCACTGTACGCTCCATGACAAAACAGTTGGCCCCTTTCTGTTGTAGTGGAGGTCCCCGACTTACATACCGTCTCCTGTTTCTAGCCCGTCGAAAACTTGAGTGTCGTTGAAGGGCCGTGGGCACCCTGTGGGCCTCCAATTTGGCGGGTGGCAAACAGCGGCATACCTCTCTCACTACCCGCACAATCGGGCATCCCACAGGTTGAAATCTGACCAACTTCTGAATACCGTGGTTCTCGAGTACCGGGATACTCCATACCACGGTTTGCCATCCCCGGCTGCAACCATATAATCAATGGGCGCGCCTGGATAGGGTTGGAATCGTGGGTTGGTTGAACTTTTTCAACTCGCGGCTGGTTGGTTGTTTTGCCTGGTTGAAACATCGACTTTTTAACGTGTCAATTTTTTGTCCATTTCAAGCATGCACGATTATGCCATATGTGGCTGAAGCTGTGTGCAAACACATCGAACCATCCTAGGTGGCCGTCGGCTGGGCAACATCGCGACCTCAGTCGATATGACCTCTTACCCCATGCCTACTTTCACGCAGTGGAATGTAATGCCTGCATGCGATGCCATGGGCCACTGACCCAACCAAGCTCGCCCAACGATCCAACAATTGCCACCCATCGGTCCAACATCGCTTGGACTGAAGGGACGCGAAGGTGCATACACGAGTTGTAGCATGAAAGTAGATGATACACGTCCTCTGAACCACCGCAAGTACGGTGGTTCACTTGAGAACAGCAGCAAAACGCCTCCCGCCCGCCCCCGTCACTTTGCTGCCATGTCGAACCTGGCAGCAAAGTGACCACCGAAGCAGCGTCGAAGCAAAACCAGGTTCGGAAACCGGAGCCGCGCCTACCGCACACCGCATGGAGGCATCGATTGTGCGCCACTCAAGACGATCAGACCACCCACCAGTCCATGACGTGTGCACTATATAGTACGAGCCAAATGTTCGAGTCTCGCATCAGTGTTCACGTCTCGATCCTTCACAA
This sequence comes from Penium margaritaceum, assembly GCA_023375785.1. Lineage (NCBI taxonomy): Eukaryota > Viridiplantae > Streptophyta > Zygnematophyceae > Desmidiales > Peniaceae > Penium > Penium margaritaceum. The sequence continues at coordinate 22,751 of SZWC01017109.1, forward strand.
AAGTCTGTATTCTTTTTGCCGCAGTCACNNNATCGTCGCCGGTATCCCAGGAAACAAGGGCCCTGCCCTGCCCCCCCCTCGTGGTGAGCGCCCCTCCCCCCCCTCCTCGACGCAATGCTCTTAAACCCTGCATCGCCCTTACTTATGAAGTTACTGGACCCTCGACGAAACTTCCACCTGAAAAGGCTTTTGCTCTTCCCAACGACAGACCGCGCTGCAGTGCTTTTCGACCTTGTAAACCCTTGAGGCAGGCTGATTTTGGTACCGTGTTTCGCTTCGGTTTCTAACCGCACGCTTTTTCGTGCAGCTGGAACTCATCCAAGTACGTTCACGGGAATGGATTCTCGCGGGGCCCATGCAAGTCGCCCTGCAGCTCCTGCTCGTCCCGCACTTCAAATGTCATTTCTATTTCTGTCGCTGTTCGTACCGTTCCGCGCTGTTATTGCCGATGACTGCATCAACGCAATAAGTGGCTGCCCCACCTGCGATGTTGGAAAACATATAACTGGTATGGACTACAGCCTCTATCCGGCCACTGGGAGTATAGAGGCATGCCGAGTAGGATGTGGGCTAGCAGGCAAAACACTGTTCACTTATTATAATCCTTCAGGAACTTTTGGGACGTGTTATTGCTTTGCAAAAACCTCCTGCGCCCTCCTCACCATTAGTGGCGCTGTGAGCGGAGTCGCCACTCAACCCAGCCCTCCACCTAACCCTCCAGCCGATTCCCCTCCACCCAGCCCTCCACCCAGCCCTCCACCCAGTCCTCCACCCAGCCCTCCACCTAGCCCTCCACCCGACTCTCCTCCACCCAGTCCACCACCCAGCCCACTTCCAAACAGCCCTACACCGAGGTCTTCGCCACCACCAAAGCCGACATCTCCTCCACTCAGCCTCGTTGATGTGTGCAAGAACTCAGTTGAGAAGATTCCCGCGGCTGGGTGTTCAGTTCCATGGAGCAGGTGGGGACTTGTCAAGGCTTGCAATGGGCGCTACCTCTGCATTTGTCCGATGCACCAGTTTGGGAAGGCAGTGCGGTCGAGCACGGGAAAGCTCCTGAGCTGTAGCAGCATTCGTGGTAACGCCCGATTCTGAGGTCCTCTACATCAGGGAGACGGAGGTCGCGTTCTCTCCTCAGTCTCGACGGGCAGAACTTCATCATCTGTGGTTGGGTAGTCGGCTGTAGTTGCAGAACTTGATGGCTTGACCTGTCATCGCGATCAGTTTGCTTTCTGCGCAGGTGACGTTCTCTTCTATTCGTGAAATGAAAATGATATCCTGCAAACGGTATAAGGGAGGGAGGGTGAGCTCGATGAAATGTTGCAAAAGCTGTTGCAGGTTTAATGCAGGGGTTCGCTGCATGCCACTGTTTATGACGGATGAGTGATCAGTGCGCACACGGAAGTAGCTGAAGGCAAAAAGATGAACACAGCTTTCTTCAGCCGAAGAAGTGGAAGCAGCAGCTGTAATACTGGGTGAGCAAAACGTGGCAACCCGAACACTTCCGAAATTTCTTCTTGAGTATTCTGTGAAATCATTCCCTTCTTTGATAACCTGGGGAGCATTCAAGCGCCATATGAAGCTATGGCACCAACCTTGTGAAGACTGACGAGGAGGAAAGGATGAAGGGAAATGAAAGGGAAACCTAATGTAACCTGTTCAAGAGCGAGATACTAAGAAGCAGAGCTGTGAACTGCACCTCGGTTGAACATTTTCCTAAGCTGACATTTTAGGCTCAAAAGCAAGTTTCTGTGCAGGTTTTCCATGCCAGTGTTTGGAAAAGCTCATTCTTTCTTTTAGGATTACAAGTCATGCAGAAACGTGCATGTCGCCAAAATTGTTAATCCTGCAGGACACAAGCAAAAAACAAGCCAACTCTACAGATGTATGCCAACAGCAGCCGTTCATGCACGCTTTATGACACAAAACTTACATTAGTGCTCCATCTTTTCATCTTTTTGCACACACTTTAGTTTCCCACTGTCACGCTGTCTGCTCTTGATTCAGTCACTCGGAGCTTCCCCCATTACCCGAGAGCAGGACACCACTGAGATCAAAAGCAGAGCAGATATTCAGTGGGAGTTTCTTAGTGTGGGATCTCGGCCATTTTTGTGTCTCCTTTAGGGTAAGCTTGGATGTCGTAACACGGCTGTGTGGTCCACGCAGTCAGAATCGACGGCCTGTGGGACTTGGCGTCAGGAAACGTGGTTCAACTGACCTCCCGTCGATCCCTGCATTGATCATACTGTTTGTGTGGTCAGCGGCCCGTGTGGTCCAATCCAAACCTACCCTTAGATGTGTGCTGGGCCCTGTGGACTCCGACGTGACCATTCCAGAGCATGAATGTCATCCTCGTACATTTGCTCACCACAACCTCCTCCACTGTTATCTTTTTATTACTTGTTCTTGATGATCGTGCATTGATACTTCTTAAGGGGCCTCAGACACACCGCATAGAGGTCCTGGTTATGTTGTCCTGACCTGCTCTTTGGCCTGCCAGAGCTCAAGCATTTGATTGACATTAGATGCATGAAGGGCTAAGAAATGCTTCTGAATATTGAGGTCATCCACTCATCCCGAATTTTTCAAGTGTCTTCCGGTCTGCACCCTTAGACTTGGCAAACCCTTTGCCTTTGATGTTCCCCGGTGGTGCGACACCTCGTGCAATTGGAGACAACGCCCAATAAACTCACAAAAGTGAGAGCTATATTAGGAATTGTCTCCACTTGTGAGACTTAATAACCATCTGCTCTAGACATTCACCATGGCTGTGGAGGAGCTGTAAAATGTGTGCATGTGAGAAGCAATACTCATCCAACGGAATAACTAACTCCTGAGTGAACCCAGAATCTGAATGGCACTTGCAAACCGTTTGATCTTACAAAATTGGACGGGGCGGCTAGATACCCACCATGTCCAAATTTTAAGCTGTCGTGCCCGCATATGCTGAAAAAGATACTGGATGCCCAGACCACTTTCATTTTGTAACCGCGTATCCGGTGTCCACCATGTTAAAGACGGTATATCTGAGTCCTCCGATTTTGGAATGCCATACCATGAGGCTTTGTTTTTATAATGGGTTACCCACGTTGAAAGTAGGCAAATACTCGCGATTACATGAAAACGACCCTAGAATGCAACGTCGACAATGTGTTTGCGTCATTCTGTCGTACTCGCCAAAAACCAAAGTGGGGGCAGTGCCAGGTCGAACTCGAG
>SZWC01017109.1:30590-42032 GCA_023375785.1 Penium margaritaceum
GACCTCCCCCGACATTGACATCCCTAAACCCAAACCCTCTACAATTCTTTAAATAAATGGGGGCGACGTAGCCATAATTTTCAGAATGGGGGCAAGTTGGAAAACTATTCAAAAAATGGGGGCGACCTAGCCAGACGTTTTTCGAATGGGGGCGACCTGGCCATTTTTCTCAGAATGGGGGCGTCTCAGACATGGTTGGCCGAAAATGGGGGCGACCTGGGAATTAGCCGGTCCGAAAGTCAATAGTATGTTTTGTTACTCAGGGACAGTCAAAATTCTCACTATGGGTCTGCGGACAGGTTTCAAACCCTGTCGCACCCCATCTTCAAACTCAAGCCAATAGAGGTTGAGCTGGATCAAAACAATGCAAGGGACCCCTCCATCACGTGCAAAGGGATCTGCGCCTTGGGAAGGGCTCTTGGCACGTGAAGGGAGGTGCCACGTCGTGTGTGCACCATGGAGGCGTTACAAGTTTCTGTGGTGCGTGAGACCTGTGCATTGACGAGCATAACTAGGCTACGCTGTGCTGATTTGTGCTCAGTTTGGTGCATTGGAGAGCTCATGACTAGCCCATAAATGTTCAGATCAGGTCCATGTACAAAAACTACTGCAGAATGCCATCATTCTCTTCGCAAAAACGGACTGTCTCTAAATTCCTGCGCACATAGCGTGAGACGACCAGAAATATCACGCTCAGTCTCACATTTGCCCAAAACACAGAAGTGAACCACAAGAGACGGGTCAAAGATACGTCGGGACTGTACCCCCTGCAGATTTCCCGACAAAGGGTTATGGGCCCACATTGATCCTCTCCAAGAAGTTCACATCTTTTGTAGAGCACGGAGTTGTCAACTTAGACAATGTCAGTGTAAAGTTCTGAGAACCTGTCGGAGTAGAAGCTACACTGACGGCGCGGAAGGAGACATAGCCCATCCGGAAGTATGCGGGTGGCCCAGGCTTCGGGCTCTAGAGGTGGCAGTTTGAGCTGCACCTTGCGCATAAAGGGCTACTTAGGGTCATGTTGGGAACGGCGGTGCTCGCAAAGGTGACAGCTACAGACGTGGAGAAACAGGCCTTCAAAAATATGAACACAGAGGCACTCATGCTCCTGGTTTCCATGACAGCCGAGTTGCGGTGGGGCTACTTCCAAGGCTGCAAGCGAGCAACCAAAGCTTGGCAAAAACTTCACGCCATCCACCAATCCAACTTGCTCAAGAATGAAATCTTGACAATGAACTGGCTCCTCATGGTTAGAATCAAGAAGGGAGATGATGTCATCTCCGCCATGTAGCAAATAGAGTCGCTTGCCGCATAATGCAACGACGTTGGGTGGAATATCGACATGCAGCTGCAGGCGATGACCCTCCTCATGGCCCTACTTGACAACTGGGATCCACTCATCACAATCCTTGAAGGATGGCCGGAGGACAAGCTCACCTATGGCGTGGTTGTAGAGTACATTCGCAACGAGGCGCAACGCCAGAGCTGCGGAGAGGCCTCATCTTCCTCATCCGCCCTTGTCACCAAAGTGTGTGGTGGCAAAAGCGGGGGCATAAAAAGCTGTGGAAGGGATGGCGGCAAGAAGGGTGCCAAAAAATGTGCGTGCTGCAATTGCGGCCATGTATGACCAATTAACTCACCCGTGAAACTGTGTATCAACAAGTGTATTTGGAAGTGAACAAACTAGTGAACATGGATGGTTCACAGAAACTACTGTACATCACATAGAGCCCATCATAACTTCATTCTAGACAGGGAATGTTCATGTGGACTGTGCTAAAGTGCATTGATTTGGATGTTTTGTGATAAATGTCTGCGAACAAGAATACACTCATTCATACACTGATCTACAAGTGCGCGAAATTGACGTGATTAACCATAACACATTGCGGGAAGAAGGGCCACTGGGCCCGTGACTGCCCGTAGGAGGTGAAGGCCAGTAGCAAGAACACCAAAGGCAAGTTTCTCCGCAACGGCAACAAGAGCCACTTCCTCAAGAAGGCCAACAGGCGGTGCATGGATTCCAAGGCAGAGGATCACACCCAAATCGAGAAGGTGGGGTTCGTCACCTGCGAGGAATCCTCCAAGTTAATGGTGGTCACAAACAACAAAGTCGAGCCGGCGGCCGGCCAAGGTGACATGGAGGTGGAAGTCATGGTGGGCGGTAAGAAGAGCTGAGCACAATGTCTGATGTGCAGCACGTCCCCGGCCTGGCTGGAATTTTTTGTGTCAGCCGCTTGACTAAAAAGGGGTATGAGGTGCTCTTCAGCAGGAAGGGTACAGTGGCGCACAACGACGACGGCCGTGAGATTGTGCTAGAGGCAAAGCGCAAGGGCGGTCGCTACATCATGGAGACCAAGGTAATCCCCGCGGCATCGGATGCAATGGACTTGCAGGAGCACGTCGTCAACATTGCCAAGTGAGGAAGTACTGATCTGGAGCTTTGGCATCAATGATTGGGGCATGTGGTGCCCGCAACCATGAAGGAGATGGCGAAGCGGGACATGGTGTGTGGCCTTGTCATCGACGGTGTAGCAGATGCAACAGGGCACAAAAAGCACAAGCTTTGCATCTTGGGCAAGGCGCGGTGCAGGCCTTTCAACGAGAACGCGACTAGTGCACACCACCTCCTTGAGGTCATGCACAGAAACGTGTGTGGACCATTAAAAATGGTGTCAAACATAGGTTTGAGATACTTTGTCACCTTCGTCAATGAAGCTCTTTGTTTCCTTCATGAAGCGGAAAGGTGAGGTCCTAGACCGGCTAAAGGAGTACGTCGCAACGGTGGAGAGGCAGACTGGCCGGAAGGTCAGTGCGCTACGCAACGACAATGGCGGAGAGTACGTGGGCTGCAGTGGGTGGATGAAGTAGCAGGACATTAAGTAAGAACCCACTAAGCCGTAATCGCCACAATCTAATGGAGTGGTAGAGCGGTCAAACTAGACGCTGCTAAACATGGTACGGACCATGCTTGTGGATACTGGATTATTGTGAGGATTGGGGGTTGAGGCTGTGCGTACAGTGAGCTACACCATCTACCTCACCCCAACAGCGTTGCTGAGGGATAAGGGTGACTGGAAGACACTGCAAGGGGTTAAGGGGTATTCGGGTGCAAGGCGCATGCAATGGTACAGGCAGCGTAGCGATGCAACAACAAGTTGGAACCACGGGCAAAGCCGTGCTTGCTTCTCAGCTACGATAGCATGCAAAAAGCATATTGGCTCTGGGATCCGCGCACGCAAGAGATCATCCGCAATCGTGATGTCGAGTTTGATGAGAAGAAGAGCTTCAGCAGCAATAGCAATGAAATGAACATTGGGAACACTCCAAAACAGGGGGAGTGGTTTTGCTCCTTGACTACGAGAAGGAGCTAGCGGACGTGGAGGTCAAGGATGCAGTGTCAAAGAGCAGCGGTGCAGCACGTGCAGCAGCTGACACACACGACTCTATGTCGTGTGCAGCAGCTGACAATGCAGCGGGGCTGGAGATCCATTGGAAAGATCCGTTGGAGGAGGCAATGCAGGTTTCAAAGCATGCACTCCTGACGGAGGTCGCGTCGGGCGTCAGAGAGAAATCCTCCGGACGTGCCGTCCGTCCAGACTATGTTTCGCCGGAGCGGGCAAGGCCTTCAGGGAGCTGTCCGGTTGATGCTTCACCGGAGCAAGAAAAGTGCAAAGGATCATAGTAGAGCAACAGAGCGCCACCAAAACATCCGCGCAGTTGTGGAGGCAGGGGAGAGCGTGGAAGCACTTCAACGAAAGCACCGGTCAATGGATCGATATGACACGACGCATGCTGGCTGCATCAACAGAGCCAACAACCGTGCGAGATGCACTTGCGCGATCCCAAGAGGAAACAGTGGGACGCTACCATCAAGTCAGAGTTGGCTTCCATTGTTGAAAATGACACGTCGGAGTTTGTTGACAGGCCAAAAGATGCCAAGGTTACCGGCTCCAAGTGGGTCTTCAACACCAAGTTCACAAAACAAGGTGTGGTAGATAAGTACGAGGCGCGGCTCATTGCAAAGGGGTACACACGGCGTAAGGGCAAGCACTACGATGAGACGTTCACCCTCGTCGCCAAGTTCACAAGCATCTGGACAATCTCTGCGGTGGTAGTCGCAAAGGATATGGAGCACAATCAGATGGACGCAAAGACAGCCTTCCTCAACGGCATCATCGAAAAAAAAAATCCACATGGAGGTGCCATATAGAGTAGAGGCATCAAAGGGCAAGGTGTGCAAGCTACGGAAGTCCTTGAACGGGCTAAAACAATCGCCCCAATGCTAGTACCAATAGATGGACAGCTTCATGACACAACTCGGTTTCAAGCGCTGTGAGGCGGATCACAGAGTGTACATGCGGTGTAGCAAGAAGCTCCATCAGATTGTTGTACTCTACGTGGACGATCTGATCTTGTGCTCCTCAGACGTGCTGAGCGTACAATAGCTGAAAGAGTAGCTGAGCAGTGGGTTCCTGATGTTGGACATGGGGAAGCTGGAGTTGTACCTTGGGGTGAGCTCTACGTGGAACCGGAGGGCACGCACGCTTGAGCTTGGGCAAGCCATATACATGGCCGAGGTGCTGAAATGGTACTGCATGGAGGACTGCAAACCAGTCTGTACTCTCGTCTCCACGACCTATGAACAAAGTGTGGCAATGGCGCCGTAAACAAAAGAAGAACAGGAGGACATGGCAGGGGTGCCCTACCAATCGGCGGTGGGCAGCCTCATGTACGCCATGGTGGCGACTCAACCAGACCTGGCCTACGCGGTGGGCCAACTGAGCAGGTACGTGGCTGATCCAGAGCAACTACACTGTCAAGAGGCCAAGCGCATCCTACGCTACCTGCAGGAGATGCGGCACGCGTGCCTTAGGTTCGACGGCAAGGGGCCGGCGGACCCTTTATATCTTTTGTGCTATACGGATGGAGACTTCGCCCGCAATGTGACCAAGAAGAAGTCCACATCCGGCTACGTGTTCTTCCTTGCTGGTGCAACAGACTTGTGGTGCAGCAGAAAACAGGACTACGTTGCCACCTCCACAGTGGAAGCAGAGTACATCGCGCTGGCCGAGGCTATCAAGGAGGCGGTGTGGCTCTGCAGGTTGCTGGGGGAGCTGGGCGTGCCGCAACAGGAGCCTTCGGTGGCTTAAGAGGACAACATCGGCTCCATCTTGTTGATCAACAACCCAACGCAGCACAAGAGGACGAAGCACGTCAAATTGCTTTATCACTACGCACGAAACATAGTTGAAAATAGGCAGGTGGTGCTGAAACACTGCAGCACGCACAACATGCTTGCTGATTACTTGACCAAAGTGCAACCCGCGGACTGGCTCGCGATAAGCGTGGCCGGGCTTGGGATGACCAGCTATGATGGGCTGGAGGGCGCAGCAGAAGATGAGTGAGAGCAAGCAGGAGCAGTGGGCATGGAAGTTGCAAGGGGCTGAATGTTGAAAATGTGCCCCTTCGCATGTCCAGTGCGGTGCTGGGAGGCGCCAATGAGCCTCCGGAGTGAGGAAAATTCTCTCAATTAGATCTAGCAGCTTGATGATTATTCGGATCCTAAATTGGAGGATTGTCTCTGAAAGTTGACGAGTTGCTGAATCCGGGGAAAGTTGTTTCACCGGAAGCAGACAAGGAACAAGGGAGATATGAGCTTCCAAAGTTGGGGTGTGCTCGGCGGCTCTGGGAGCCAGCCGCGACTCGACTTCCAGTGAAAAATCGTCCGGACCAAGCAACAAATGTCCATCCGGGGATTTTTCCCCAAAAGACTGCCAAGGCGTCCAATGAATAATGTCCACTGGATCCAGTAGTGGAGGCTGCTACCGGGGGACGTAGCCAAAATGTTGGCTCGGCGTCCGAAACTCAGTAGTACGTTTCGTTACTCAGGGATAGTCAAAACTTTGACTTTAGGTCCGCGGACAGGTTTCAAACCCTGTCGCACCCCATCATCAAACTCAACCCAAAAGAGGCCGAGGTGTGTTGAAGCAGTGCAGGGGACCCCTCCATCACGTGCAAATGGATCTGCGCCTCAGGAAGGGCGCTTTGCACGTGAAGGGAGGCGCCACGGCGTGTCAGTACTATGGAGGTGTCAAGCGTTTCTGTGGTGGGTGAGACCTGCACTTTGGCAAGCATCTTTGGGGTACGCTTGGCTGAGTCGCGCACGGTTTGGTGCTTTGGAGAGCTCATGACTAGCCCTATAAATGTTGAGATCATGTCCATGTACAAAAACTAACGCAAAATGTCGTTATATCCTTTGCAAAAACTGACTTTCTCTGAAGTTCTGCTCACATGGCGTAAGATGACCAGCTCACGCTGAGTCTCAGATTCTCCCAAAACAAAAGACGTGAACTACAAGAGATGGGTCAAACACATGTGGACTACACCCCATGTGGATTTCCCGACAGTACACTCCTAGCCTTGCGGGATGAGCAGCAGTCACACTCCCACAAAGGAGAATTTCCACCTTTGCCATGTGCACAACCAATACTCTTAGTGAAGACCTTCCTTGAAGTTTCCTGAAGGTCCTCCTACCGCCTTTCTACCGTGAAGGCTGCTCCAAGCCTCCTTGGCCAGTAATTCTAGCAGTCATTGGTGCTGGAAGTGCAGGAGCAGTCCCTTGAACTGGAGCCACTGCCCCCAAACCTTGAAAATCCATATCTCCCTCAAATGGAATTCAAATGAAGTTCCGTAAAGTGCTACGGATACAAGAAGTCATCCTCTATACATCCGTTGTGCCTGATGATCTCCATCAAGCAACCCACTTTGATGTATTTTTGGCACCCTCCATCTATCATTCTCTCAATTTGCCAAAATGAAAATGACACTAGTCTACACTGTGCTCTCAGCTGCTGCAATCGATGTGCTGCCAGCGGCTTGGTGAGAAATGTTGCTAGCATAATGCTCAAGGGGCAGAACTTGATGTGCAGCACCTCCTTTGCCACGAGCTCGTGGACAAAGTGGTAGCACAGGTTGATGTGCCTGGTGTAGCTGTGGAACTCTACGTTCTTCATGAGCGCAATGCCACTAATCTTTTCACAGTAAATTGTTGTTGTTGTTTTATGCTGCTGCCCAAGACTTGCCAGCAGCACACGCATCCACACTGCTTCCTTTGTTGATTCTCTCACAGCGATGCACTGTGCCTTGGTGGAGGAGAGCACAACGCACTCCTGCTTCTTGCTCCTCAAGCCGATGGCTGCTCCTCCAAGCAAAAACAAAAAACCACTAGCAGATCTCCTTGTGTCCAGATCTCTGCCCCAATCTGTGTTTCTGTAGTTGATGAGGATGGGGCTCTTGTTGCAGTTGAAGGTAAGGCTAAGGCTGTTTCTGCTGTCAACGTAGCACAGCACGCGCTTGACCGGTTTCCAAAGTGGCACACTTGGGTTGGTGCAGAAATTTCTCAGTGCTCCCACTGCTTGGCTAATGCCGAGACGCGATGCCAATGGCTACATACATTAGGCTCCCAACTGCTGCTTGGTATGTTACTGCCTCCATGCGGCTACTCTGTTACTTGCGGTTTGGAGCCTACATGAGGCTCAGCTTCCCTCCCACTTCTGGCGGTGTTGCCACCTTTCGTGCACCTCCCATGTTGAAGCACTTCGCGATGTCGATCACGTAAGTGCTCGACATCTCCAAGGTTTGCTGCTGCCGATCACGCTTCACCTAGAAACCCAGGTAGTGGCTGAGCGCTCCCATGTCCTTCATGTCGAATCTGGCTGCAAGGGACTGCTTATGATCTTGAAGGAGAGACTTTGATTCAGTAAGCAATTCATCAACATAGAGCAGGATGATGACCTCGCTTGCATCCTATGTGTGCCCATAGACCGCATTATCTGACTCGCTGCGCAAAAAACCAAGTCTAGCCAACTGCTCATCAATCTTGTGGTACCATGCAAGCGGCGCTTGCTTCAGGCCATAGAGTGCCTTTACAAGCTTGCACACATGGTCCTCCTACCCTTCCACCACATAACCCTCTGGCTTCTCCATGTACACATTGTCCTCAAGGTCACCATTTAGAAATGCACACGTCACATCCAAGTCCATGGCAGGGGCAAGAGAAAGGATTGCACGGATGGAGGAAAACTTTGTGATGGGTGTGATCATCTTGTTGTAATCCACGCCCTCAGTCTGCACATAAGCCTTCCAAAGAAGCCATGCTATAAAGATGAGCACATTACAATCAGCACCGTGCTTGCACCAAAAGTTCTACCTGTAGCCAAACACCCGACGGCCACATGGAGATTTGTCGAGAGTCCAGGTCTTGTTCTCCTCGTCTACTACTGCACACCAATCTACTACATCATCACCACACATTTCTTTGCTAAATGTCATTGGGTCGTTGGTGACGGTGAGGAAGAGGAGCTCGAGGTCAGAAGACTCATGTGAAGATGAACAACTGCACAGGTTCAGCAGCTCCTCCAGCAATCTCTGTTTGCTTGCGAGGTGCTCGGATAACCAAAAACACTCCACGTGACCATCTGCACCATGGTTGAGGCGTGTACCTCCATGGCAGCTGCTACTGCTTGCTCAGCTGCTCCTCATTTTCTTCTTTGATTGCCGGCTGCTTTTCCTCCTCAGCTCCCTCTATTGACCTATCAGCACTACCTTCCGCTTGTTCCTCTTCAGCTGTAGGCTCTTTGGCTCCCACTGGCTCCATAGGGTTCCATGTTCAGCCTTTCACATCCTTCATGAATACCATGTTACAGCTGTGGAAGTTCTTGCGTGCGGCGAGGTCGCATAGGCGGTATCCCATGATGTAGTAGCCAAGGAAGGCAGCCTTGACACTGTTTGCATCCAGCTTGTTGCGGTTAGCGGCAGGCACATGGATAAATGTGCCGCACCTGAACACCTTTGGGTGCGTGAAATCTCGCTTGCGTCCCGTCCATGCCTCCTCCAGCATCATCAGCGGCATGGCACGTGTCGGGCTCCGGTTTTTTGGGTACACGGCGGTGTTGACTGCCTCTGCCCAAAGTTTTAGCGGGAGCTTGGCATCCTTGAGCATTCCATGGACACACTACATGAGCGTGCAGTTGGCAAGCTCAGCTATGCCTTCTAGCTGTGGTGTTGCGGATGGCGTTGCCTCGTGTTGGATTTCACAGTTCTTGAGGAAGTCGCATATTTCGTTGGAGAGGTATTCATCTCCACTATCGGTACAAAGCACCTTCATACGCCTGCCACTCTCATTATGTGTAGCAGCCACCCATGCCCTGAATGCATCAAAACAATCATCCTTGGACAGAAGCAGCTGCCCTGCCTTGCTTGTGCTGCACTCACCAAAGTGCCGGTTCTGTGCCTGGATGAGGCAACCGCAGCTGTGGATCCTTAGACAGAGCAGCTTGTGCTGCAGATTATTGATGAGCTGTTTCAGAGCAGCATTATCATCACCATTGCCCACAGGCAGGATGTGGTCATCAAGGGTGACAAGATTCTGGTGATGGATCAGGATGAAAAGATGGAGCTGGATACACCTGAAAACCTGCTGAGCCGACCTGAGACCATGTTCCCCATGCTTGTGTACTTCTCAGGACCTACACAAGCTGTAGGCCTGAGGCACATGGCCCGTGAAGTTGCTGTCCGTAAGACCCAACGGTGATGAGTTCATGACTATGATTTACATGACTCTTCACATCATTTTGTTTATACACACAAAGCTTGTTACATCATCCAAAGAAGTTTCTGTTCTAAAAACAAAAACTCATCCTTCCCAGACAGAAAGAATACCCACGTCTTTTGCGGCTTGTCATCTATGAACATTAGAAAGTAAACCTTACCGGACAAGGACTGTGATAGCATGGAACCACAGACGTCAGAGTGCACAAGAGAGAGAATCTCAGCTGCTGCCTTCCCCTCCCTAGTGAATGGAGATTTGGTATGCTTCCCCTTGATGAAGCTCTTGCAGGCCGATGCACCGGGCTGCGTCACCTCCTGAAGCTCTTGCAGGCCATGCACCATCTGCTGCATGGAGATAACTGCGCCAAAGCCAAGGTGTCGAAGCTGGCGATGCCATAAGCCGATGTCGTTTTCTCCCACTCTCGCAGCTGCTGCTGAGGTAGCTCCCTTCTCCGATACCACAAAAAGACGGTAGAGGCCATTTTCTTGAATCACCCTTGCAAGCACCTGGCCCGCACGTGCTCAGATGTGTGGCCACCATTCTCAAAATGGACCTGCAGGCCTTGGAAGATGAGAGAGGAAACAGAGAGGAGGTAAGCTGCCAGCTCTGGAACATGGAGCACCCCCTTCACATGATGTTCCACGTGCTTCCCTTGGAAAGAAGCATAGAAGAAAATCTCATCCTCTCCCACCACTATCTATTCATGATTGTTACCCATGTACACTTGATGAGGTTCAATAGCGGTATAGAGAACAAACCACTCCCGGCGACAGGTCATGCGCCAAGTGGCTCCCGAGTTGTGATTGAGTGAACCGATGTGTGTGACGCCATGTCATGAGTGGTCACTTAAGAAAATTATGCCAAGAATTCACATGGTTCTGAGACTATCAAGGCGTGGTTCCATACAATTGTAGTGCATTTTTGAGAAGTCAACCAAACAGCATGGAATCATTGATACAATTCATCATATTTCTTTCAACCCTTCTGGCGAGTGGTCAAACATTTCAGAGCCTTTGAAAGCAAAACACAAGAGGTCGGGGCATGAGGCCAAAAATCCCTTGGACGAATGGCATGAAAATCATGAGGTCAACGTGTGGTGGGCCATGAGTGTAAAGAAAGAAATTCCCAATCGCTGAGTTTGAGGACTCGTGTACATCATGGACGTAACAACAATGTCACACACGTTGTTTGACTCGAGCGCCCAAGACTTGACATAGTTCTCGTTGTGTTTCTAACATGTGTTCCACATGTTCAAGACTTGTCATGGAAGTACACTTAATGCTAAAAACAGGTTATCCAATCATCCCAATTCCTCCTATTGTCTTTTGCTCCGTACCTCATCCCTATGAGCTGTTACGTCTCTGGCATACATGAGTCTCTAAACTCCGCGAGTGGATATTTCATTCCTCACATCCATGGCCCACCATGTGTTGACCTCAGGAATTTTACGTTATTTCGCCGAGGGCATTTTTACCACCTGCCTCGGCCTTTGGTGCACTGCATCCAAAGGTTCTCACAACTTTGACCACTTTCTAGAATTTTTGACAGAAACATCATACACTATATCAATGTTTCAATACTCTTCAGTTGAATTCTTGAAGGAAGTATACTTTTATGAAACTGCGCTTTGGCACTCTCAAAACCCCCTGACTTATTGGAGGATTTTTTTTAGCGACCACTCATGACAGGCGACTGCACAGGTCACTCAGTCCGTGATGGATATGAGAGTGCCAGAAAGTGACAAAAATAGGTTGCTCGATAAAAATCATCTGGCATGACAGTTGCATAGAGGATGTTCCACAGGTTCTAACGCACTTTACGGAACTTGA